>JAOWLH010000064.1:0-83279 GCA_027405865.1 Salix purpurea | reverse complement strand
CATTCGGAACACTACTGGGCCCATGCCCGTTTGGAGCACTGTTGGGCCCATGGATCTACAAGAGAGGCGAGTGATTGTTCCTATACAAAAGCTAAGTCCGGTCCAGATGAAGGAACGACGAAATAAGAGACTTTGCTACAGCTGTGATGACAAATGGGGTCCGGGTCGTAAATACAAAACAACTCGCTTATTTATTATGGAGGGAGAAGATGCAGATTGTGAAGGAATGCTCACAGCAGGGGTTACAAATAGCAAAAATGGTAGTTTTATTGAGGAGGTATTAGCCGAAGGGGTAGAACCCGAGATATCAATTCATGCATTATGTGGTTCACTCAACCCAAAAACCATGAGGTTTGTGGGGTACATTGGAAATAAGGCAGTTGTAATATTAGTGGATACAGGTAGTACCTATAATTTTGTAGACCCCTCTGTGATTAAAGGGGCTCAACTGCCATATAATAACCAAGAGTTACTTTGGGTCAAGGTGGTTAATGGGCAGACAGTCTCTAGTGAGGGCAATACTGAGGTAGTATCTCTACTCATGCAAGGTCATGTGTATGCAATAGACTTCTATATTTTGACACTGGGAGGATGCGACATTGTTTTGGGAATACACTGGCTGAGAACACTGGGGCCAATTCTATGGGATTTCTCCAAGTTACAAATGGACTTTTCAATTTTGGGTAGACCCCGTATGTTACAAGGTATGGCACCAACTGGTTTTTCATTGATTTGGGGAACAAAATTTTGTAAAGCTACTAGACAAAATAAAAGGAGGTTAGTCATACAGTTAATTGATTCTGAATATGCTGAGCTATGGTACATTGATAATCCTAGAAATACCCTTGTTGCTACCCAATTTTTGACTCATTATTTTTCCGAAAAAATATATCAAAAAAATAGATCTTGGTACAAGGGCAAAATTGAACAAATTGAGAGTTTAATGGTCAATGGAGGGTTAAATCGTGAAAATCAGAAATCAAGGACCAGAATAGAAAGTCGCGCAAAGCTAAGGTTGAGATTGAAATTTTTGATGGGTATAATTGCATAAAATCACAAGTTTAAATCAAATTGGGTGCAATTAAAGTAATTATAAATTGAGGGACCAAATCATACTTTTACCTTTTACAACTTTGAAAAATTGCACTGCATGATTACGCCTTTAAGAGTTGCATTGCATGTGCCAGCTGCATGATTTTCTTACCTTTTAAAACTTTGAAAATTGCACTGATTAAGCCTTTAAAGATTTGCATTGCATTATTTTGGAAATTTGCATTGATACATATTCCGGCGAACACGGCCTTAAATGTCTCCGGCGTATCCCGACCTTAAATGCTAGGCGCGCCCTGCATTCAAAGTCGAGCGGTGACCCCTGCATCAATGACTTTGGCTCTGCTATAAAAGGGCTGCATGAAGAGAAAAACAAAAAAAAAATATTACCTTGGAATTTTAAGAAAAAAAATGTATTTTAGAATGGATTTCGCAAAGAAAAATCATTTCTTGCATTTTTGGATTTTACAACATGTTTGTAAAACCCAAAGGGTATTGGCCAATATTTCAAAAAATATAAAAATCTTATTTTTGGGAATTTATTATTCACTGTCGGTATTTGGATAAATAAATCCTAAGGGCTTAATATCCAAAATATTCGGCGGGAATGATATGCTATTATTCACTGTTGGTATTTGGATAAATAAATCCTTAGGGGTTAATATCTAAAATATTCGGCGGGAATAATATGCTATTATTCATTGTCGGTGTTTGGATAAATAAATCATAAGGGGTTAATATCCAAAATATTTGCCGGAGTACTATCCCATTTATCATTTAACCAACATATTCTTTGAAAGATCAAAATCATAACCAAACAAAAATACCAATCAGCTTATCTTAGGTAGGGCGTACTAGGGGTGCTAAAACCTTCCCTTTACGCAACCAGTCCCTTACTCTAGAATCTCTAAAAGACCAGTTTAGGTTTCTTAGTAACCATAATACTAGGTGGCGACTCCCTTTTTTTACGAAAATAAAGATGATACCCCAAACATTGAAGTCCCTGCCCACGAGGAGGGTCTTCACGACGCCGCGCTCTCGCGAGGGGTGCGACAGGATGGCGACTCCGCTGGGGACTTGGACTAGGCTTGATAATTTTGTTTGTTTATGATATGTTATTTTTTTCATATTGCTATGGATGGTTTATATATTTTTAGAAGCTTTAGCATGCATCTTTACACCCTGTCATCATAATATGCCTTGTCATGCATCACTTTTATTATTTTTGAGAGCACACACTAACTTTAAGTTAAGTGGGGGACTAGCAGCTTACCTATGACTTGAGTCAAGGTTGAAGTTTGTGTAAGCCCCAACTCTTTGCTGAGTGTTTAGACTGGTAGTGATTGGTATACGTGTCATCCCACTATCTGCTAAACCCCCATATCGTCTTTACGAGGGTGATCATTGGGACAACAAGAGACCCTCTTTAGAGACCAAGTAGTAAACTTACCCTATGTCTCACGTAGGAACTAGAACCAATCTTTAGGGTGTATGCTCCATAATATCTTCTGCATATAAAGAAAAAGGTCTAAATAGCATTTTGACTTACAGGTCTTGTGAACGAAATGGCCACCACTACTAAACTTTCCATCATGGAATATGGGAGAAGTTCTGAATTGTCACAATTGACTGAAGGAGACTGCCTTAAAAGCGATGTTATGAGGCTATCACCAATCAAGAATCTGGATTGCATTATAAATGAGGTGAACAAGTTAACAACTCATTTTCAGGGTGTGGATAAAGACACATTTTGTAGAAAATATGGACGCCTGATAGAGATTGCGAAGGTAGACGTTTTAAGCCCAGCGGTGCGAGCTCTAGTTCATTTTTGGGATCCTGACTACCCTTGTTTTTCTTTTGGGAGCATAGACCTATGTCCTACTATGGAGGAATACGAGATGTTGACTGAGTTTCTGAATGATCTGTACAAAATTTATTTCCTTTTGAGATATGACAAAATCATTCCTGAACTGTCGAAGCTGCTCAGGATCCCCAACTTGGAAAGGTTTTTAGAAAAGAAGGCTGCTGGTTTGAGATGGAAGACGCTAGAGTTGGAACTAGAACAGAAGTCTAGATCAAAGAAAGAAAGATTAATTGCCTTAGGCATATTTGGCCTTATGTTATTCCCAAGTCGGACAGGTATAGTAAGCTTGGAAGCTGCTGCTGCTTATGTGGAATATGAGAATACACAAATCAACTCAGTGGCCTCTATTTTGGCTGAAACTATCATAACACTTAACCATTGTCGAAGAGTCGGGAAAGGAGCAGTGAGATGTTGCACACAGTTGCTATATATCTGGATGGTTAGCCACATTTTTTTTGGATCATTCCTTACGAGGGAAACCCCACCCCCCGGAAAGCGCACTTTGTGGGCCCAGGTGAGCGGTTAAAACCCCCTGTTGTCCCAGGCTCTTACGAGGGGGAGTGTGCAAGGCAGAGGCTCGAACCTGGGTGAAACATTCTGCACCCAGGCACTTACCGCTGCACAAAAAAACCTGTTTTTAATATTTTTTGGTGGTTCAACCAAAAACCATTGAGGATAGTGGAGGAAGAAGAATGGGGAGATCTAAACAACCACGGTTGGGTAGAAAAGCTAAAAGCTATACCTAGTAGTGGTTTCAAATGGAAAGCCCCTTGGGCCAAAGCAGTGAATGTCCTAATGAGTTGCGGGCAAAGATGCTGAGTTCCGTTGGTAGGGATTACCGGCTATGTGAGTTATGCTCCTTCTCTCGTGGTAAGACAGCATAGGGGCATGCAATTCGTTCCAAGGACCAAGGGAATTGCTCAATTCTTTGGTTTGTTTAAGGATCCCATTGCACAAGAAGTCATGAGGGCCATCAAACAAGATTGGAAACATCTAGTTTCGTTGGAGATAAAAGGTTTGGGAGATCCCAGTGTGAGTGAAGGGTGTAAATATAAAAGGTAGTTATTATTATCATTTTTTTAACGAAAGAGGTTTTGGGGATATAGGGAGTGTATATCTGGCTGAGTTGAGAGGGATGGGTTGCGTGTTTGCAATGAAGGTAATGGATAAAGGAATGTTAGCTGGGAGGAAGAAGTTGTTGAGAGCTCGAACTGAGAGAGAGATTTTGGGTCTGTTGGATCATTCATTTTTACCAACTCTTTATTCGCATTTCGAGACCGATAAATTTTCTTGCTTGTTAATGGAGTTTTGCAGTGGAGGGGATCTTCATATACTGAGGCAGCGACAACCTGGCAAGCATTTTAGCGAGCAGGCAGCGAGGTTAGTGTGTGCTCACTAACATCTTTTGGTTTTGTGGCTCTACTTTGTCTTGCTCTCAATCTGGTTTTAATGACTTTGTCATTGCTCTAATACTGCTGCTAACTAACGAGAGAGACGTCATATCTTTGAGCAGATGTGCGTTTGGTTTTTGTATGTTTGTGAAAGATTGATAGCAATTAATGTTGTATGCCAATGCTATGAACACCGAGTTTTTATACAAATACTATATATATATATATATACAATAAATCTCAAATTTGAGTCAGGATATATATTCATTGTAAAGATTTGAGATAGTCAAGTTTTACTCATACCCTTTCCAGGATATATATTCATTATAAAGATTTGAGATAATTAGGTTTTACTCTACTCTTTCGGGTGTTTTCTCGCATAAAAAAAAATGATAACATCTAATGTTTTTTGATGATGCTATGAACATCAAGATTGAGTAAAGGCTTGGGAGTAAATTTTACTGGAATTTGATTTTATTGATGATGAACAAATACAGGATTGTTCTTTCAGGTTGACATTCTGGCAAAATGCTCGCCATATAGGATTGCTCTCTCATAATGATTTATCCACATGCAGGCTCTATGCTTCGGAAGTGCTTCTTGCTTTAGAGTACCTGCACATGATGGGCGTTGTGTACAGGGATTTAAAGCCTGAAAATGTGTTGGTGAGGGAGGATGGGCATATTATGCTTTCAGACTTTGATTTGTCATTACGATGCCGTGTGAGTCCTACTCTTGTTCAATCCAGTGCTGACTCGTCGTGTAAGATCTCCTCGTACTGCATCGAGCCATCTTGTATCGATCCAGCCTGCAAGTTGCCCGTCTGTGTCGAGCCCTCTTGCTTGCAACCTTCCTGCCTCAAACCTCGTTTTTTCAACCCCAAAACAGCGACGGCTAATAAAACTGAAAAGCCGAACCTGGCACTTCCTGTGCTTGTTGCAGAACCAACCACCGCCCGATCCATGTCGTTTGTCGGTACCCACGAGTATTTAGCACGTACCGGAGATAATAAGAGGGGACGGCCATGACAGCGCGGTTGACTGGTGGACGTTCGGTATCTTCTTGTATGAGTTGATTCTTTGTAGGACTCCTTTTAAAGGCAGTGGAAATCGAGAGACGTTGTTAACGTGGCGGGGCAGCCCCTAAAATTCTCCGAAGGATCTTCTCTCAGTTTTGCGGCGAAAGATTTGATCCGCGGTCTGCTCATGAAGGACCCGCAAAAGAGATTAGGGTTCAAAAGAGGTGCTACGGAGATCAAGCAGCATCCTTTCTTTGAAACTGTAAACTGGGCTCTCATTCGCAGCACTCACCCTCTAGAAATTCCGAAACCAGTTGACCTTCTATCTTTGAACCTCGCATTCAACTCATCCTTGGCTCCCACTAGTAACAGAGCTACAGGTTCGGACAGATCATCAGGACCCTTTTTAGATTTCGAATTTTTCTGATGAATCTTGTTCTTGAAGTGGCGAGTTCACTTTTATTTTTGCCCACTCATCTTCCAAGTGGAATCTCATCTCCTTGTGAACTTGTCTCCTTGCATCAAACCCGCACGTTTGGTTTTATGGTATTTATATTTCTGAAATAGTCTCGACTTATGAAATAGATGGTAGTTTCAAAATAAAATAAAAGAGATAGGTGTTTGCTATTTTATGTTCGATTTCTAAAATAGATGGTAGTTTCAACATAAGTAAAAAAATTTACTTTGATTCACCTACTTTTCGAATGACCCCTTAAAATTTCAAAAACAAAATGTTTGAAACTTGTTTTGATTATATGTTAGTCCCTGATTTTAGAAAAATAGAGAAAGTAACCGAATTTTGATTATAAAGAGAACATCTCGATTGATATTGTTTTCAGCCACCAAAAAAATCAATTTATGTTTTGACTTGTTATATTTGATACGAGAGAAATTTAGTCTAGGTGTCCATTTCTCTTTTCCTTACCGAGATGGAATATTTAAGGTCAAGAAGTTTTAAGTTTAAGGTTGATGAATTTTTCAGTTTCTTAAGGCCATAGATAGGAATAGTAATGTGTTTGTGGTGCTTTGTAAGTGTTTTGGGTGAAACATGTTAGGGTATATATACATATATACCGTATTATAGAAGCCACGTGTAATACACAGTATATGAAGATACTATATATACTGTTGAATGTATCACGCAGGACTCATGTTGAATAATATACAAAACAGTATCATTTGAACTTTTCATTTCCCTCTCTTTTCCTCTGTTCTCTCTCTTCATCTCCTTCTCTGATCTTCATCAATCACCAATACTGGTGCTTAGATTCTCAACTCTATCATGGTATCAGAGCTTTCATGCTCACGCAAATGAATTAATCGATCAATTTCTACACTTTCGCAAATCTGCATCTTCTCCTCTTCAAAATCGTGATCTGCAAAATCACTGTGTGATCTTCAAAATCACTGTTCATTTCTTCAAAAATCCTCAAAAAATTACTGCTCATCTTCAAAGAGATATTAATCTCGATAATCTCAATTTCTTCTAAATCAATTTCTTCAGCTCAACAATGGTAACAGCTGCACAATTGCAAATTTTGCAATCACCAGTCACGAACCTCATCTCTACAATCTCAGCATCGGTCAACGTGAAACTGGATGAATCAAATTACTTGAACTGGAATTTTCAAATCCAGCTGCTACTGGAGAGCAATGGCATTTTTGGATTCGTGGATGGTTCATGTCCATGTCCCTCTCCTACCGATAATTGTGGTACAAGCGTTCTTAACCCTTCTTCATCTATTACTGAATGTGATGATATACGCATTTGGAAAATGCATGATAGAGCTATAATGCAGCTCATTACTGCCACATTGTCTCCAGTAGCCATGTCATGTGCAATAGGTAGCAATAGTTCTAGAGAACTATGGCTGCGTTTGAAGGAACAGTTCTCAACTGTGTCCAAAACCAATATATTTCAAATGAAGTCAAACCTGCAAAATATTAGGAAAGGGATCGATAGTGTTAGTCAATATTTGTTGAAAATCAAGGAGGCTAGGGATTATTTGACTGCCGTAGGGGTGTTTTTTGCAGATGAGGATATTGTTATCCTAGCATTGAATGGGTTGCCTTCTGAATATAACACATTTAGGTGTGTAGTTAGAGGTAGAGAGAGTGTTATCTCTTTAAAAGAATTTCGTTCTCAGTTGATTGCAGAGGAACGAATTGTAGAAAATACAGCTAATGACAGCTGTACTTACCTTACTGCTATGCATACTGTTTCTTCACAGAATGCACCTAGTTCCTTTTATCAGCAGCCTCGTGGTCAGGGGTATCAGTCATCTCGGGGACAGTTTGGATATAATTCATTTGAGAATGGGAATTACAGGCAGTTTAATAAGAACAGGGGTAGAGGTAGAAATCACCAAGGTTATAGGCAGTTTTCACAGCAGCCTTCACAGAGACCTTTGTTTCCTGCCAAATCACATGCTCCGGGAATTCTTGGATCCTATTCTCCATCATCTTCCTCACATAGTATTACTTGTCAACTGTGTAATACTGCAGGACACTTGGCTCCTGCTTGTCATCTCTGAGGTTATGATAGGAACAAGTGTACCATTTGTGGCAAGACTAACCACACTACTTGGTACTGCTTTTATAATGAGCATGGTCCTAATTTTGGGGGTGTTTCCAGTGGTCCTTCACCTCCTCATGCTACTCATCAGGGGATACTCTCAGAATCCCACAATGGACCTCAGGCTTTGCATACTATGACAGCTCCACCTTCAGCTCAGGTTTGGCTCACTGATTCGGGGGCCACAAACCATATGACCGCAGATTTATCGAACCTGTCATTGAGTGCACCTTACCCCATGGCTGATACTGTGCAAACTGCCAATGGAGAAGGTTTGTCAGTATCTCACATTGGCTCAGCAATTATCCCTACACCTGCTAAACCAATTCGGTTGAATTTTGTTTTATGTGTCCCGAAATTGACTCAAAATCTCTTGTCAGTTCACAGAATTTGTTTGGATAATAACTGCTATCTAATATTCGATGCTTTTTGTTTTTGGATACAGGACAAAGCCACGGGGAGGATAATGTACAAAGGACAATGTAGTAATGGACTATATCCGTTTTCCTTTGCCTCATCTCGCTTTGGTCAATCTCTCACAAAATTTCCCCCTCAAGCATTCATGGGTCAGTTAGTTCTTTCTTCCACATGGCATCATCGATTAGGCCATCCTGCCAATAAGATTGTCAATATTATGTTGCAAAAGGCACAGATTAAGTGTCCTTTAGATAATGAACCTAGTCCTTGTGTTAGTTGTCTCAAAGGCAAGTTTTGTAAGCTTCCTTTTCCTCATAGCAATTCTAATTCTGTAATTCCATTTCATACAATACATAGTGACCTTTGGGGTCCTTCACCAAGTACATCAATTGATGGCTTTCGTTACTATGTAATCTTTGTGGATGAATTTTCAAGATATTGTTGGCTATTCCCTCTTATAAATAAAAGTGATGTTTGTTCGGTGTTCATTACATTTTACAATTATGTTCACACTCACTTCTCGCGTTCAATTCAAATTTTTCAAAGTGATGGGGGGGGGGTGAGTTTGTTAACAAATCCATGCAATGTTTTCTTGCTAGTAAGGGCATTGTACATCATAAGTCTTGTCCATACACTCCTGAGCAGAATGGGTTGGCCGAACGTAAACATAGGCATCTTATTGAAACCACCATTACTTTGCTTCAACATGCTAGGTTGCCTTCTGTTTTTTGGACCTATGCCGTGATTACCTCTTCCTTTTTAATCAATAGAATGCCTTCTGCAATTCTACATAACAAATCCCCTTTTGAATTACTCTTTGATACACTGCCTTCTCTCACACATCTTCGCATATTTGGTTGTGCATGCTTTCCATTACTAAGACCATATATCAACAACAAATTGCAACCTAAAACAACAATGTGTGTTTTTCTTGGCTATGCTTCCAATTATAAGGGTTATCTTTGCTATGATGTGATTAAGAAGCATATGTACATATCTCGACATGTTGTGTTCAATGAACACATCTTTCCTTATCCAGATATGGTTCAAAAATACAAACCTCCTGATTTTACTCAACTTTGCACACCTACCGTAAATTCCAGCTCACCTTCTGATTTTATGCCTACTGTTACATCATCTAATGTGATTACTTTGCCAACTATATCTGCTCAGCCTACTTCAAGTAGTGTTCCCTCTAATTCCAACAGCATGTCTTCACCATCTTCATCTTCTATGTCCATTACTCCTGTCTCTTCTTCATTGTTCTCAATTCCTGTGGCTCCTGCATCCCAAACAGAAGGTATGAATTCTGAACCATCTGAGGGGCCTTATCAGCCTGATGATTTACCTGTTGTAGTGCATATTCCAGCAATGAATTTTCACCCCATGCAGACTCGCAGTAAGAATGGCATAGTCAAGAAGAAAGTCTTTCTTGCTGCAACTACAACATCATCTTCCATTGATCCTTCTTGTGTTGAGCCTGTTAATTATAAGGTTGCCTTGCAGATTCCTGTCTGGTTTGATGCTATGCAGGAGGAAATTAATGCACTGCATTCTCAGCACACTTGGACTCTTGTTCAGCTGCCACATCACAAGAATCTTGTTGGGTGTAAATGGATCTTTAAGATCAAGAGAAATGCCGATGGAACTATTGCTCGGCATAAAGCCAAATTTGTTGCCCAAGGGTTTAGTCAGGAAGCTGGGCTTGACTATGGGGAGACATACAATCCAGTGGTTAAACCAACCACAGTTCGGCTTGTTTTTGCACTTGCAGCTCAGTTTGGATGGTTGCTTAGACAATTGGACGTTAAAAATGCCTTCTTGCATGGCATTCTGCATGAAGAAGTCTTTATGGCTCAGCCTCCTGGGTTTGTAAACACTGAACACTCTCAACTTGTCTGCAAGCTTCACAAGTCTCTCTATGGACTTAAGCAGGCACCTCGTGCATGGAATGACAGGTTTACTGATTTCTTACCCTCACTTGGCTTTCAGCATACTTGTTCTGACTCATCTCTCTTTGTCAAGCATCTTGATCAAGGGATCCTTATCCTATTGGTGTATGTAGATGATATTGTTATAACTGGTAGTGATCCCTCTGCTATTCATACTGTCATACACTCACTTACTGCTGAATTTGAGATAAAGGATTTGGGGCAGCTTCATTACTTTTTAGGGATACAAATTTCTAATGAAAATCAAGGGTTGTTCTTGTCTCAGTCTCAATACATTAGAGAGTTGTTGCTTAAGACTGACATGGCTGATGCAAAGGCTTGTAACACTCCCTGTCTTCCTCATCAAAGGCTGCTTAAGGATGATGGAGTCCCCTTCAAAAATCCCAAACTGTATAGAAGTATAGTTGGTGCCTTACAGTACTTGATTTTCACCCGACCAGATATAGCTTTTTCAGTTCACCAAGTCTGCCAATTCATGCAAGATCCCATGGTGGTTCACTTCACAGCTGTTAAGAGGATATTGCGTTATCTCAAGGGCACTGCTAGTTATGGAATTAGCTACTCTCGGGGGTCTATGGAGCTTCAAGCATTCAGTGATGCTGACTGGGCTGGGGATCCCAATGACAGACGATCTACAACTAGGTTTGTGGTATTTTTGGGTTCCAAACCAATCTGCTGGTCCTCAAAGAAGCAACGGACAGTTTCTCGATCATCCACAGAGGCAGAGTATAGGGCTCTCTCTTCCACAGCAGCTGAACTGGATTGGATTCAACAATTGTTGGTATTCTTACACATTGAAATTGCTAAGCCACCTGTTATATTTTGTGATAATTTGTCTGCTATTGCTTTATCATTTAATCCAGTCCAGCATCAGCGCACAAAGCATATTGAGATAGATGTTCACTTTGTCCGTGAGCGAGTTGCCAATGATCAGCTCTTTATCCAGTTTGTGTCTTCCAAGGAGCAATTTGCTGATATTCTCACTAAGGGATTAAGTTCTCCTCTATTTCGGATTCATTGCTGCAACCTCATGCTTGGTATGCCAAAGCATGAGTTTGAGGGGGGATGTTAGGGTATATATACATATATACCGTATTATAGAAGCCACGTGTAATACACAGTATATGAAGATACTATATATACTGTTGAATGTATCACGCAGGACTCATGTTGAATAATATACAAAACAGTATCATTTGAACTTTTCATTTCCCTCTCTTTTCCTCTGTTCTCTCTCTTCATCTCCTTCTCTGATCTTCATCAATCACCAATACTGGTGCTTAGATTCTCAACTCTATCAAAACATAGGTTAAAAAGTACGTATTTTTTTTATAATAAAATCTAATGCATGATTTTCCAAGAATCCCCAATAAAAACTTGTCAATTGACATAGATAACGCGTAGTCTATATTTTTTAAAAAACAATAAATAAAAAGGAGGACAATATATCATCTGCCCTTTAATATTGACAAAAAAAGTCTTGGATTATACGTCAAACCACTTTCTTAAGCTTAATGTGCAACCTTAGTCTTTTTATGGATTAGAAAAGTCACTTCTATCTTGTCCTTTTTTAAAAATAATTATTTTCAATTTCCAAAACTTAAAAAAAAAATCATTTCATTGTTTAATTTTTTTCATGAAAAAATATGTTTTAACAGACTTTAAAGAAAATAGCTTTGTTTTTTTTGTTGCAATCCTACGCCCTACCTCTATTTTTTTTTTTTGAAAATTTAGGATGTATATCAAAATTCAAGTCTATTCACCTCATAATTCACAAAGTTTTAGGGGGGTGAATGATCAATCAAACGGCTGGTGGGAAATTCTCATTCACTTTTTACATTCCAAAGCCAATTCGTTAACCTCCTTTAAACTACAAGTCCTTAATGAATAATCAAAAACCACCCATAAGCATAATTATAAGATCTAACCCCCACTAATATCTAGGTGATGGACTCGGCAGGTTAAGGGTCTTTTGGTTTTAAATGAAACAACATTTTGAATATTATTTTTAAGAATAATGACTTAAATAACATCATTTTCAATATTTATCTATTTATCTATCTATTATCTATATCTGACTCTCCAAATCTGTTTGATTTTAATAGCAAGAAACGGGTGGTTAAATTTTTAATTTATCAAACATGACTACCAGTATTTTTACCACTAGGCTGAGGGTGCAATTATGTACCTCCATACCATAACGTCTAACCTCTCAGACCATGACACGTGCCAAGCAGTGCCTCTTTTTCAAGTATGAAAAGACATTGTTGCCCTCAATTCACCACATGTATGCCCACGATTGGTTTGAAAAACAATCATCCATAACACCACCAAGTGTTTGGGAAAGTCTTTGGAAAACCCTAGCCTGCTTCCTTAAATATTTATCTATTTATCTATATCTGACTCTCCAAATCTGTTTGGTTAAATTTTTAATTTATCAAACATGACTACCAGTATTCAATACTACAAGTATTTTTACCACTAGGCTAAGGGTGTGATTATGTACCCCTATTCCATAATGTCTAGCCTTTTAGACCATGACACGTGCCAAGTACTACCTCTTTTTCAACTATGAAAAGACATTGTTGCCCTCAAGTCACCATATATATGCCCACGATTGGTTTAAACAACAATCATCCATAACACCACCAAGTGTTTGGGAAAGTCTTTGGAAAACGCTTTTGAAAAAAAAAATTATTTTTATTTTTTATTTTAAATTAGTTTTTTTGGTGTTTTCAGATTATTTTGATGTGCTAATGTCAAAAATAATTTTTAGAAAATAAAAAATATTATTTGAATATATTTTTAAACAAAAAACATTTTAAAAAACAATTTCAATCACATTCCCAAATATACACTAATTTTTATTGATTTAGCAAGGCAAGCAAATAAATAGGCGTTGCTGGAAGTGGCACCAAAAAGCCTAACGGTCACCTTTTTCAAAATAAAAATTCAAAACCGCTCTCTCCATCACCAAAAGATAACCATATAAAACCCCTCTCTGTCTCTTTCTGTGCAACCAAGATTCTGCTCTCTCTCTCAAGAAACCCAGGAAAGAGGGATTTTTCTTAAACCCCAAGAAAAATGTCAAACAACAAATAGAAAAAAGCCTGGAGAAGAAGAAAGAAAGATCCCAGTTTTTACCGTGCTAAGGAACGGTGCAATTCTCAAGAACATTTTTGTAATCAACAAGTCACCATTAGCTTCAACAGCATCTTCGGAGCCGTCCATTGAAAATGAAGAGAACATTCAAGAAACTGAAGAAATCTTGACATTTGGTATACACCCAGATTGCAATATTGTCTTAAATCACCCTAGCATTAGCCGGTTAAACCTTGAAATCAATTCAAAACCATTTTCACAGAAGCTCTTTGTCACAGATTTATCTTCTGCAAATTCCAGCCTGCTTCCTTTGTGTTTGTTTCATTGTAGATTTTAGTGGGCTTTCCTTGTTTTTGATGGTCTGTTGATGTTATTCGTTCCTTTCTCGATTTTCTTTAATTTTTGAAAATTGCGTTGTTTTATGTTGCTAGGCTAAAGTTGTTTCTGTTCTTTGTCATTTATTTTTATGTTTTCTTGCGTTATTATATCCTCTTAGGGTGGATGTCACTGAATTTCCTTTTTATGGATTCCTTGTTCTTGATGGGTTGCGTTATTAATTCTCTATAATCGTTGAATTTGGTTTTTGATTGATTCTTGGTTGATGTTTTCTTGTATTACGATGCCTTAATAGGATATCAGCTCTTTGTTTATATTTAGCTCTATTTGTGCTGTCACTGGATATGGTTTTTATAGTTTCCCTTTTCTTTCTTGAATTACTGTTTAGTATGTGACAATTGAGTTGTTATTTGTTTTATTTGATGTTTATATATATTTCTTCTTTTTTTTCTTATTAATATTTTGCAGCTTCAAATTGGGTTTAATTTGTTTTTGACGGGGTTCCTGTTTCTTGTATAGACCATGGGACATGGAATCCAGGGAAGAAGATACCAGGGCTTCGTGTAGAGCTCAATGAAGATGATACAATAAAGGTTGGGGGCTCAACAAGGTACTAAAGGCTACTTATATATTTCTTCTTCTTTCTTTGCCGTCTTTGTGTTGTGACTGTATAGGATGAGATTTTATTGGCAACTGAAAGTAAGCCTGCCGAAGTGAAAATGTATCAGGTAATAGAATATATGCCCTGGTATTGGTATAACTAGAATATAAATATGGAGTATGTTAACTGTTTTTAATTTTGAATCCCTTGTACTGCTGAGAACGAGAGCTGATTGTTTCATGATTTTTTGCTCAAGAGTTTTCTAATTTTAATTGATGTTTCTTATGTTGGGATCGTATAGGATGAGAACTTAATGGCAACTGAAACAGAATCTGTTGAAAAGGAAGGCCTACTGGAAGTGGCAGGTAAAGATGATGGAAAATATCAGGTGAGAAATTATGGTAGATGTAGACCAAATTGTGGATAAGTGGTACAACAGAAAATGCAAGTGTTTAAAAATTCATGCGTTTGGATATTATAGTCAAATAACTTAGTTTTCGAAATTCCATCAATTTTTCAAAATTCCATCAATTTTTCAAAATTCCATCAATTTCAGGTACAGCAGAAAATGCAAGTGTTTAAAAATTCATGCGTTTTTCTTGGTTGTCTCTTTTGTGCAGACCAAATAAATTTAAAAAGTTGAAATTTGAGAAACAGAGCCTTAGGATTTAATTTTACAGGATGTAGGCTCCTTGTATTGTGATGAGATTTGCGAGTCAATTGCAAAGAAAGAGATCTCATCAGCTGCTTTAGTGCTTGATGAAAGCATGGATTCTTTGTTTTATGATGCAAATGAAGATATAGAAAGCTCATTTAGAAATGACCATAAAGTGAGGGATATATTAAGCCCCACAACTGTCCAGGGAGTTATTTCGGGAACCAAGTATTAATAATTGGATTGTTATATGTCTTGAATCACATATTTTTTGCCTGTTATAACATAGATCTACCTTTTTTTGCTTACCCTTTTTATTTGTGGTGGACAATTAGGGTGGTAGCATGCAGATCTAGGTGAAAATGGTGCACAATTATAGTGTATTTTCTTTGGCTAAGTTCTTGTCAAATATGTTTATTCAAAAAATCTCCTCCATGCAGGAGCTAACGCACCAGAGTTTATGGTTATTTCTACACCGGCTGCTAAGGAGCATGCTCGTGTTCTCAGGAAAAGAAAGTCTCTTTGATGATGTGGTAGTGTTTCCTAATAAGTATGTCATTTTTCATTCATACTCACTTCTTTGTCATGTGTTCAATTGAGATTATTTTTGATTGTTAATCCATCCAGAAATGGTTATATAATATGTTTCTGAACAAAAAATGATATTAAGATTAGTCCTATGTCCTGCCACTTCAGTTTAACTTTACACCATCAGTTACACGCGTCTGGAAGAGTTAAATGTTTCAAGATCTCCTCTCGTTGGAAGATTAGAGGAAACTGTGGAACCTGAAGAAAATATGTTGATTCAAGAATCAGCTGAGATCATGGAACACCCACAAAAATTTGAGTCTGAATGTCCTACTAGTGCTAGATTTGTTGAGGCCGTGGAACCTTTGGACATGTCAGAATTTCGTACTGTTGGAAGATCAGTTGAAACTGCGGAGACTCTAGAGAAGTCAAATGTGTCTGGATCTCCTTCTGCTAGTAGATTTGCTGAAACTTTGGAACGTCCTGGAAAGTTCCTGATAGTAGATCTCCCACTGCTGGTGGGTCTTCAGAACAACTAGCAATCGCTCCAGAAATGCCTATTCAGTGCACAACATTGCTGAGGTCTTTTGAGAGCCCGGAAAGACCTGATATTTATGATGAAGATGGACAGAGTTCTGAAACTGTTAAGAAAGAAATTTGTCGTAACCTGGATCAAGAACTTGATCTCAATCTGCTGAATGAGGTAAAGCAGTGACAATGGTCAAGTTGCTTACTAAGACGTCAAAATATCATGCCAGGCATTAATATCCTTCTAAGATTCTTATACTTCTGGGTGTAAGCTTATTGAACTGATGTATGATATTGTTTCTTTTTTCTCCAGGACATGAATACATCTGGAGATAATCAGGAGCACTGTAAGAACTATAAGAAGTGAATTTTTTGTCCACTTTTTTTTTTTCATTCAAGACACCACACATGGGATTCTCATCTTTGTATGTATTTTGATTGTAGATGGGTGGTCAGAAAGAACCAGGTATTATAAAGGTTTGCAATGCTCATTCAACTGATGCGTCAATGTCTGATTCTTGCTTCAAAATTCTCCATTTAATTTGCTTGACAGAGTGGCAGTGAAATGCTTGCATGCAAGTTTTCTGATACAGAAGAAAATAAGACGGAGGAAGTACTAAATTTATTGCAATACACCAGCATCTGCTCGGCGCTCCTTGCAGAGGAATCTGTGAGCTCATCTTTTCCTATTGGATTCCTCTCTGAGATCATAGATAGCAAACAATGCCAGACCCTAGAATCTGTACTTGCTTCAATTGAAAACCAGGAGAACTTACAGACCTCTCATGTCGGACCAGAGAAAAAACTGAGCTCCCATAACATCTGGTCAAGAAGAGGTAAACCAAAAGCTATTCGTCAAAAAAGAAACTAATCATTAAATCCTTGGCATTAATGTTTCTTAATTTCGTTCTAATGCTTGCAGGTAATATTGACAACTCTGTTAAAGGTTCATATAAGAGGAGGCTTGTTTGAAAAATCTAGAGACCTTCTAATAGAACTGGATACCTTGGGCTTTGCAAAAAAAAGAGGTAAATGAAGCTCAAACTGACATATTTAAGTGTGATCAAAGATGTATTTTCTATCTCTTATGTTTTTGGATGTAAATTGAGATTGAGGAAATTATGTCAAAACATTGGGTTCAGGTTCAATCTTTTCTGAAATCTACAACCATCTTTTTTTTTCCTTCCTTTTTCTATAATTCTGTAGCTCATTACATGTAAATCCATTGGTAGATGCCTTATTGTTTATTGATGGATTTCTTGCTAAGAATGGGCGTATAGATGAAGCAAGATTAATTTTCGATGGAATGGAGGAAAAACATGTAAAATCTGGTATGTAATCAATGACATGTTGGCATTTTATCATCTTACCGAGGTGTCCTTTTTGAAGAGGCGAAGGAGGTGTCAGAGGAGTTTGAAGCCAAGTATGATAAATATGACATAGTTATATTAAATACAATTCTTTATACCTACTTTAGAATAGGTGAAAAAGAGAATGTGATGCGAATAATGAGGAAAATGGATGAAATAACAATGCATAGGAAAGGCCATCAACCTATGGAGGTATGCTTGCTTTTTATTTATACCTAACTTCTTGCTAAGAGACTTTTGAGACAACCTCTTTGATTTATTTATCCATTTGGTTTCTTTCCAATACAGTTTGAAGTTTTTAATCTTATTGGCTATTGAATTCAAACATGATCCTGCAAAAGCACGATAAAGACACAAAGATCAAGAAACTGATCCATTGCTTTCTAGTAACCTTTGAAAGAGGGCTGCAATCTGTAATTTAGAATCAATAAACTAACTGAATTATTAAATTTGAGAATTATTAAGCTTGAGGATAAACTTCTGTTTTGTATTTTATCTCACGGTCCTTGTTTTAAACAGAAAAGAACAAACGCAAGAAGGCATGAGAACAAAAATCAAGAGCTCATGCATTTCAAGGTTTAACGCCATTGCATTATGTGAGATAATGGGAATGCAAAGATATGAGTATGTTTAGGAGGCAACATGGATACTAGAATTATTAAATTTGAGAAAAAGTACTATTTTCTCGGAAGAGGAAAAAAAACTAGTGTTGGTATGTTAGATAAGCTGCAGAGGGGATGCTATGTGAAGGTAATCTATAAACAGAAGTTGTAGATTTTTCTTCCTCTTATCTCCTAGCTTCTTCGCCCATCTCAAACTATATGACCTATAATATAGGATATCCTTCATAATACTTTCTGTGTTTTCCTATAGTTAAATGAATAATAAGAATGTGATATCATGGATCTGAATGAACGTTCTGGTAGTAGAGTAAAAAAACTAATTTTATAACTTATATGTTAATATAGGAAATTTCAAGAGGAAAAGAGCAGCATTGGAACCATGGCAGGTGACGCCACCTGTATAGAACATTTTACTGCTCTAACAGCCGAGCCTTTTTCCATATGCTGATTTTTCATATATATATTTTTTTGTCGATGTTGATATTAATTCATGGCAATTCTTGACAGTTCTTTTTCCTTTGATTTTTCTTTTTTCTTTTTAATAAGCTTGGTGACAGTAAGTGTGCAGAATTAAGTGTTTTTCTTTTTTCTCAAAAAAAAAAAAGGTTCTGATTGATCAAAGTAGCTGATCCCTGATTGATTTGATTCAAGTTTGAGAAACTCTTATGAGTAATTTTTTTCATGAATGAATCCATTTATCTGGTGTGACCATAAAATAAAATTCAACCTTTGAGTTGCTGATGAGTAACACTGGTTTGTTTGATATGTAGAATGGATGCGGTATTTGTTTTGATGCTTTTCTCTAGTATTATTGTCAGGCTTAGTGGGATCATGATTTTGGATTGTGCTTCCAATTTGATCATTCTTATAATTGTACAGAATTCGAATAGTAATTTGCCCATTTCTTTGGGAGGCCTTGCTCTTCATGAGGCTTCAGCTTTACTCTGACTTGTGGCAGCCTTAGAGAGAATGAAGGGAAGAGAAATTTATTTTTCTAAGCAAATATAGAGACAGATTGATGTGATTGGGTGTGCTGGGTATGGAGCATAGGGGAGTAATTTGGGTGGACTTAAATGATATCTACTTTGACACAGTAAATTTCTTACCATCTTTGCCATGAAAGGAGGCTTGCTGAACCTGCACTATATACTTGTGTTCTGGGAATGTTTGTTTCTTTATTCATTTTTCCCCCCTGCTTTGGTGGTTCTTTTAAATGTTACGTGAATCACTACAAGCATGGACGTTACTAGTCTATTAACTTAAAACTGTTTGGTCAAAATATTGAGGAGGCATATTTGTTCTTCTCAGGATACAGATCATATAGACAACTGTTATATCCAAAGAAAAAAAGGTTAGATAGGTAATTGACAAACTGCAAGGCATTTGTATGCATTATGAACTAGCACCCGACTCCAATTCATCCCCTATTTTCTTTTCCTTTTACCATCAATTTGCAAATGCCGTCTTTAATTGGATATAGAATGTCTTTAATTAGATATATAATATGCTGCTTTGGTTTGATGTTGAGGGAATCATTGTCTGATTTATCAAAAATCATGTAAACGAAGGAAAACTAATTCACTCAAGTTGAGGGTGGAGGATCAACCCAAAGCTTGAACCGAAAAGCAGTAAACGAAGAGCTGATCAAATTCCTGCAATACTCTAGTTTTTGATTTCATGAAGTCTGATTTATCAAAAATCATCCTCAGTCCCGAAGGAAAACTTGCTGAACCACGGGTAGAAACTCTCTTATTTGGTTTCTAGAGATCATGTACTAGTTTATTTGTAGCTCACCTTGTCTGTTAATGCAGGTCAAGTGTTAGATGCAAGAACTGCTTTCGGGTCTGCAGCACTGCCATGATAGGGGGATTTTACACAGAGACATTAAAGGATCAAACTTATTAATTGATAAAGATGGGATGCTAAAGATTGCTGATTTCGGGCTTTCAAATTATTATTCTCCTAAACAGAAGCAGCCTCTCACGACACGAGTTGTGACACATTGGTACAGAGCTCCTGAGCTATTGCTGGGTGCCACAGACTATGGAACTGGTATTGATCTCTGGAGTGTAGTTCCAGCTTGTTGCTTCAGTTGGGTCTTCCACTCCTATCACCTTGTCTGTTAATGCAGGTCAAGTGTTACATGCAACAACTGCTTTCGGGTCTGCAGCACTGCCATATATATTTGTCAACCCTACCACTGACTTTTGGCTCGGCTATCGCCAAAACATCAAATCCATATAATGGAGGGAGAGCGGAAGAAATTAAATGGAATCGAAGGAGAGGGAAGATGAAGAATGATCAGTCACTGAAGCACGTGCATGAAGGAACAAATGACTCAATTAGTCTACTTCTTCAAGAACTGATAGACGACTATCAAAAGACCCCAGGATTGTAACAACATTATCAGTTATAGTTTGGCTTTCCTGAAGTGCTTCTCTCATCTTTGCTGCTCTTTCACCGAGTGAATCCATGCCTGACACCGCCACGATCATATTTTCTTTCTTTTGAGAAAAATAGAGAAAACCCAGAAAGAAAATTATAGAAAGAACCGAAAAGTTTTTTAAAATTCATGCTTGAAATTTTGACTAGTTACAAGCAATTATAGAAGTTTACACAAAAATGTTTATGTAAATCAATAATTCAGGATAATCCCTAGAGTTTGCAGATAATTTGTTATTCTTCAATTAATATAAATTCAATCCTCCACCTGAAAATCAAATTTATACTCAAATACTTACAAAAATCAATAATTCGTTTATCTTTTTTTCAATTACATTATCAAATATCAAATTTACATTTACAATCAATACATTCATAGTTATTCTTCAATTAATATAATTTACAATCAATAAATTTACTTAGTTTTCTTTAACTAATATGAAAGTTAGCCACACTAATAGATTTAATTATTCCTTCCATAAACATTGTTTATGAGTTTTTTAGAGGTAAGAAAACTCGATTTCAACCTTCAGGTTCCCTAAACCTCATATTTTGAAATTTACAAAATATGTCCAATAGAGTACTCCTCCGGACCCCTCTCGGTTTTTACATTATATATGGAGTTCTAGAACTACAAACCGAGTGATTTCAGTCCTATGTGAAACACAACATCCTAACTCACATCTCCTATGCAGAAGCTTATTTCCAATTCATTCATTTTCAAATCTTAAAGTTCAAATTAACATTGAACAACAATTTTGTCCAATAACACACAACTTAACCTATTCTCAAAGTTTTGTGCATATATAGAGCTAATACTTCTAAATGCAACTTTCATGGAGGAAATTGTCTTAATTCAATCGTTTTCAAATCTTAAATTTTAACTAAACACTTTCATTGAAGAATAAAAGCTTAGGGAGGATCAAATTTTATAGGAAATAAAAACTTAAGAAGGATAGAATTGTAAAACAAATCAATTTTAAAAAACTTTATCAAATAAAATAAATAGCAATCACAAGGATGAGGATCAAATTGAAAATTGAAAAAGATTTCTATCTTTATAAATTATTTCAAATAAGATAAATATTAAAAACATTATGAGCAAATCTAAAGAAATAACAAATTAAAGGGTTATTTTGAGTATTTGAAGAGCTATGCATGGAAATCAAGGACAAAGAAAAGAAGAAGAAAAATGATCATCAATGTCAAGCTAAAAGGACGTTGGCAACACACATCGTCCTATCATGGAGAAGACAAACATCGCGCACGAAATGAGGATTTCAGTAATCAGAAGGCCCCGCCCGCACATGCCACTCATTTGTTTGCGTGTGTGCTACATTAGTCAACAACTTTTTTTAAATAATATTTAATATTTCAAAAATACCAATTAATCAATTAAATTTTAACCAAAAAACCATGATGAAGATAAGAAAGTCCATGAAAGATAGTTTAGTAGTTCTTATCCTTTTAAGGTAATTAAATAATTTTATTGTGATGAAAAATTTCAAAGACTAAAAAACCCTTGCATGAGAATTTTATTTTTATATTTTATTTTAGGTATATCTAAGTAATTTTACTTTGAAAAAAAGCTAAACGACTTGTGCCATATAAAATTTGAAAATAACAATCAAATCATGTGAAAATACAGTATTGTCTTCAATACCTAATTCAAAGATTTTATAATTAAAGAGAAAATTCATCATCCATTATTATAGTGAATAGTATTGTGTATGTAAATGCAATATTGACATATTTTTTATTTGTTAATGAAAGAATTTCTCATGTTACTCTGTTGTGAGTCATATCTTTTTAAAAAAACACATAATAGTATGGTGTATGTAAGGGTTAAGACCTTGAATGATGACATAATTACTAGTACAAGTTTCGATCTAGAGATCTTAGTTTCTGCTGATTTAGCAAAAATTCATCCATTTAACCAGTTAAATTGCTGAATACAAAGGAAAAAAACATTGGTCTCTTAAATCCAAGAAATGGGAAAATTAAAACTTCTAGTCTAATATATGGGAACAAGGAGAAGCCAAGGAGCCTATGAAAATGAAAATAAAGACACAAAATTGAGATGAAGGAAAGAAGAAAACTTCTGATGATGAAGTTCTCACTCAGTATTGTTGCTTAATGAAGATAAAAACAAGAGACGTATTGGAAGGCAGGTTCTGTACTATTCAAATAAAATAAAATAAAATAAAAAGAGCCTATAAATAAGCTTTATATAAGGATGCTTCTTTCATACCCACGATTCTAGCAACATGAACAACACTTTCTCAGCCACTATAACAAATCCCTAAAGACTTGGTCTACTGTGGCTAAAACAAGCATAAAACAAATAAACATTAAATTAAAAAATTAAATAAATCTTAACACCCTCCCTTAAACTGAAACATGCAGATAACAATTTAAAAGACAAAGCCATCCTTCTATAGAACTCTTGATCACTGTAGATCATGAACAAACTCCAAGTAGGCCATGTAATTTCACAGATGTAGCAATTTCATAGAGAGGTTTGGTCTATATATTTGCAACTTGGTCTTCACTCCAACAATAAACCAGGTTAATTGTTCCATCATTGCTAAGATCTCTTAAGAAATAATATCTCACATCGATATGTTTGCTTCTTCCATCTAGCACTTGATTTTTGGAGAGTTTAATTGCTAAGTTGTTATCAAATAAAGACTGTTGTGGCTCTAATTTGCTGGAACTATAGCTCTTCAAGAATTCTTCTTAACCAAATAGCTTGACAAGCACAAGCTGTGGCAATAATGAATTAAGTTTGTATAGTTGATAAAGTGACAATTTGTTGCTTCTTAGAAGACCATGAAACAACATTTATGCCTATCATAAAAACATAACCTAAAGTGTTTCTTTTGTCATCTTGATCACCTATATAATCATTGTTAGTAAAACCAACAAGCTCCATCTCTTAACCTTTCTTATAGAACAACCCAAAATCCTTAGTTCCTTGCAAGTAACGAAGGATCCTTTTGGCTGTTAGCAAATGCATTTATGTTGGATTCTCCATATACATACTAATTAAGCTCACAAAATACATTATGTCTGGTCTTATTGCAGTTAAATACATCAAACTGCCAACAATTTGCCTGTAAAGTGTGCTGTCCACTTTCTTCCCTTCATGATCTTTGTTTAGCTCCAAACCAAATTCAGTTGAATTGCTAGGATTGCAATCCTTCATCTAAAATCTATCCAAAATATCTTGCACATACCTCTTTTGAGAATTAAAGATCCCATTAGCAAATTGCACCACGTCTATGCTAAGAAAGTAATGCATCAAACCAAGGTCAGACATCTCAAATTCAATCATCATACAAATTTTGAATTCCTTAAACATGAAAACATCATTTCCAATAAATATAAGATCATCTACATATAAGCAAACAATAAGCAGTTTCCCCTTATCTCTAATTTTAACAAATAAGGTATGCTCATATGGACATTTGTGGAAGCCTTCTCTCAAAAAATAAGATTGAATATGACTGTACCAAGCTTGTGGAGCTTGTTTTAATCCATAAAGAGCCTTTTTTTAATCGATAAATTTTATGCTCATATCCTATCTTAATATGACCAAGAGGTGATTCGACATATACCTGTTCTTCCAAGTTTCCATGCAACAATGTCATTTGACATCCACCTGGAAAATAGGCCACAAGTTTTGCGCAACTAATGCAATCAACAATCTAATTGTATCATGTCTTGCAACAGGAGCAAAAACTTTTGTATAATCAATTCCATATTCTTGTTTATATCCTTTAACTACCAAACATGCCTTATACTTATCAACTTCACCATTTTTTGTTAGTTTGGTTTTGAAAACCCACTTTACACCAATGGAAAGTTGTTCTTATGGAAGATTAGTCAGATCCCAAGTGCCATTTCCTTCAATGGCATCAATCTCATCATCCATTGTCTTCTCCATTTTTTGTCTTTACAACACTTTCAAATGTTGTAAGATCACAATCTGAAAATAAAGCAAAATGTGATTGGATCTTCAATGCTAGTTACCTTCTAGTCTTCCATCGAAGCAAACCTTTCTCAAATACGATGAAGAGATTGAGCTATTGCATCAGTAGCTTCTATTGTTGCTGGTAAAATTTCATTAGTTGTTGTGTGTGCTTCTGAATAATTGTTGTGCATAATGGCTACTGGAGTTGGCTTTCTTTTGGAATCAATGTCAAAAATAGTTTGTATAGGTTGCTGCCTATTCCAATCCCAAGTATTTTCCTCATCAAAGACAACATCTTGGTTGGTCACAATCCTTTTTGTGAGTGGATCGAACAACTTATAAGCCTTGGAACATTCACTCATGCTTAGAAAGACATATTTTTCACCATTATCATCAAGCTTCTTTCTCTTCTCATTTGGGACGTGTGCATAAGTTATGCAACCAAAATTTTTGAAGTGATATACAATTGGTTTACTCCCACTCCATTATCATCAAGCTTCTTTCTCTTCTCATCTGGGATGTGTATATAAGTTATGCAACCAAATTTTTTGAAGCGATCTACAGTTGGTTTACTCCCACTCCAAGCTTCTTTAGGTGTCATATTCTAAATAGAAAAAGTGGGACTTCTGTTGAACACAAGAATGCATCAATTGAATGCCTTTAGCCAAAAAACTCTTTGGAATGTTTCCTCTAGCTAGTAGACTTTTCACCATCAATAATGGCAAAATGTGATTGCACTCCCTTGTCTCTGTCATTAGGTAGCCTAGTATAACATTCAGAACGATAATGTCCAAAATTATGACATCTAAAACGTTCCTCTGATTTTTAAAAGTGTTGAACCCGTCCTCTGCCTTTGCTTTGATCATCAACAACCTTAAAGTAGTGTCCACTACCATCTTTACTACCTTTTCCTCCCCTTTCTTTATCTCTACCTCTGCCCCTTCCTCTAGAATTTGAGAGCTGAGTAAAAGTAGAAGCTTTTAGGGCTTGCTCATCTGTATTTGAACTTCGGTTCATCTTCTATTCATGGACTAGTAAGGAGCTATGCAATTCATCAAGAAAGAGTGATTCTATGTCTTTTGATTCTTCAATTGAATAGGCGACAGTCAAATTTTGGTGCCAAAGAACAAATTTTTTTTCAACAATGACACCATCGCCCATTTTCTCACCGTGAAATTGCATTTTGTTGTTTATCTCCATAGTCCTGGCACAATAGTTGGTGACTGATTCTCTAACTTTCATTTGTAGGGTTTCAAAATCTCGTCTTAAGGCTTAAAGTTGTGCATGTTTTACTCTTGTAGAACCTTGATATTTTTTCTTCATGGAGTCCCATATATCCTTGGAAGTTTCTATGCTAAGAATGGTTTCCAAGATGGGATTATCGATTGCCTGCAACAAGTAATTTTTTGCCTTTTAATCTTTAAGCTTTGTCCCTTCCAATTCTGTTTTCTAGGCATCTATCAAGATTGCAGTCGTTGTTGGTGCTTCAATTCTAGATTCAACGATTGGCTAGTATTCCTTTGATCGAAGGAAGTTCTCCATGAACATACTCCAATGGTCATAGTGACCATCAAAATGTGGGATGGCTACTTGCACAAAGTTTGAATCTGATGTCATCGTTGTTCTTCTATGGCTACTTCTTCGATTGTGAAAAACTCAAAAATTAGGGATTTTAGGCTAATTGAGAAATAATTAGGAGGCTTAACCTAATAGTTAGCCAACCCTTTCTATATATATATGTGTAGGGCAATATACAATAATAATGGTGGAGATTTACCACATAGGAATATATACAATATTTCCTATTTAGTTACATTCTATAATATGCCCCCTCAAGCTGAGGGTGGAGGATCAACCCAAAGCTTGAACCGAAAAACAGTAAACGAAGGAGCAGGAAGTGGTTTAGTGAAGACATCGGCAAGCTGGTCCTGAGAGGAAATAAAACGGATCTGAATCTCTTTCTTCGCAACTCTATCTCGGACAAAATGATAATCAATTTTAATATGTTTTGTGTGAGCATGAAAGACAGGGTTTGCGGACAAATACGTGGCACTAAGGTTATCACACCAGATGATAGGAGCAGAAGTAGTCGGAATCTGAAGATCTGTTAATAAGTACTGAAGCCAGATAACTTTGGCCGTGCCATCAGCTAAGGCTTTATACTTAACTTCCGTCGAAGAGCGAGCTACAACGCGTTGCTTAATTGATTTCCATGAAATCGGCGTCTGACCAAAGAACACAAGATGCCCAATCTGCACTTGTAAAACCATGTAAAGCAAAAGAAGAGCTGCGAGTAATATGTAAACCATGTGGTGCTGTACCACGAAGATACCGTAAGATGCGTTTCACGGCAGCCCAATGAGATTCTGCGGGGGCATGAATAAACTAACATACCCGGTTAATAGCAAAGCAGATATTCGGGCGTGTGAAAGTGAGATATTGGAGAGCACCAACAAGTTGCTGAAAACGAGTAGCATCAGGAAATAATAGATCTGGCATAATTGTGGCTTTGGATACCGAAATAGGAGTATCAACGGGTTTACAGGATAACATACCAGCTCGCGTGAGAATGTCAAGTGTATACTTATGTTGGCAAAGCATAAGTCCCAGACTAGTAGACTTAACTTCAATACCCAAAAAATAATGAACATCACCCAAGTCCTGAAGTTTAAATTCTGAGCTCAGTAGCTGAATGAGGCGTTGCAGCAAAACAACATTATTACCAGTAAGTAGAATATCATCAACATAAACCAAGAGATAGCAAATGTCGCTACCAGCCGAGAATATAAACAATGAGGTGTCCACTTTAGAAGCACGAAAACCAATGGATAATAAGAAGTCATTCAGACGCGTGTACCAAGCCCGCAGAGCCTGTTTTAAACCATATAAAGATTTATGCAATCGGCACACATGACTTGGGAGAGCAGAATCAACAAAACCTGGAGGTTGTTTCATGTAAACCTCTTCATCAAGTACACCATTAAGGAAGGCATTATGAATGTCAAGCTGATGAATTTTCCAACCACTCGAAACTGCAATGGAGAATACCAAGTGTACCGTTGCCTGTTTGATAACAGGACTAAAAGTTTCTGAGTAATCAATACCTTCCTGCTGAGTGAAGCCCCTAGCCACCAGGCACGCCTTATACCTCTTAATACTACCATCAGATCTGCGTTTAATTTTGTAGACCCATCGGCTACCAACAACATTCATGGATGGATGAAACGGCACTAAAGTCCATGTGTTGTTTGCGCGTAGCGCCTGAATTTCCTCACGCATAGCATTATACCAAGCATCATATCTGTTTGCATCATTAAAAACAAGTGGCTCATACGAGGGAGGAGTAACTACCCGACTGAAGGAGGTAGCAGATGAGGTTGCCGTGGTGGTGATCAGTGCTGTCTTGGGCTGTCTCGGACGAAGAACCATGGGGTGTTTAGAAACAGCGGGACAAGGAGCAGTAGTACCTGTACCTGGAATGTGCTGAAGAGGATAAGAAGAGAGGTCAACACAAAGCTTTAGACTAGGAGGTGAACCTGGGAAGCTGCTGGGCTGCACCGCAGCCGATGGTGAACCTGTTGTCGAGCTGGACATATCGGTTTCAGACCGAGACTGTGCTGCTCCTGAAACCTACAAATCAGAACCTGTTCCTGCACAAAAATCAGGGGAACGACAAGCATGTGGTGATAGTATGGCAGTGCGGGATGGTGAGGTAGGGTCAGCTGAAACAACGGGCAAAGATGGGTTGGTCTTTCTGCTGATTTGGGAATGGGTAGGCTGAAGACATAGAGGAGGTTGCAATGATGGAAGGTAGGTAGGTGTAGTGGGTGGTACCGGGGGAGTTGTTACCTGTTCAGATTTCTTAAAAGGAAAGACACTTTCATGAAAACGAACATGACGGGATACATAGATACGATCAGACTCTAAATCAAGACAACGATAACCAAGATGAGACGAGCTATAGCCTAAGAACACACATGGAAAAGACCGAAAATCTAATTTATGAGCATGATATGGACGTAAAAATGAGAAACAAAGACACCAAAAGTACGTAGGAAGTTATAATTAGGAGTGCGATCAAACAAACACGCAAAAGGAGATTTATTTTGAAGGACAAGAGTAGGCATGCAATTAATAAGATATACTGATGATTCCATAGCATAATTCCAAAATCGCAATGGAGCATGACACTGGCCTAAAAGGGTTAGACCGGTTTTGACAATATGCCTATGACGACGTTCAACTGTGCCATTTTGTTCATGAGTATGAGGGCAAATTAGGCGATGGTGAATGCCAATGCTTTCAAAAAAATTATTTAATTTGCGATATGCACCACCCCAATCAGTTTGAACAAATTTAATTTTACGAGAAAACTGATGCTCAACAAGAGTCTGAAAATGTTGAAACGTGGAAAATACATCAGATTTCGCAACAAGTGGATAATACCAGATATATTTAGTGTGCGCATCAACAAAGATAACAAAATAATGAAAACCATCAAAGGAAAACATGGGAGCAGGGCACAAACATCACTAAAAATTAATTCAAGTGGATTTGATGTTTTGTGACCCGTAGGTTGTAATGACAAACGAGACGATTTTCCTAAAGGACATGCTTGACATTGAGTAAGAGATCGTCTAGACGTACAAATAATTTTATTTTCAGAAACTAATAAATTCAAAATGCGAGGAGTTGGATGACCTAAACGACGATGCCACAGGTCGACAGTCGCGGAAATGCAAGGAGACCAAAAAGCTTGATGAATTGACGTAGCGGAAGACTCAGAGAGAACATAAAGACCATCATGACTCCGACCGGAAAGAAGAACCTCCTTGGTGACGAGATCCTTCACATAAAACACAGAATCGTGAAATTCAAAATAAACATGATTATCACGATAGAATTTCTGAACAGATAACAATGGTTTGGTAATGTGAGGTACACGAAGAACATTAGTCAATGTAAACATGCGTTTGGGGAATGTAAAATAGTATGTCCAACATGGGATATGTCAAGGGTCTTACCATCACCAACATGCAAGAAATCATTACTAAGATAAGGTGCCGAATCAGTTAGAGTTGCAAGGTCAGGTGTGACGTGTTGATTTGCACCTGTGTTCGGGATCCAGTCAGCAGTACTTGCTGAATTCTGTAGTGCCAAATTGGCACTATTCTGATGTTCATAGCCATGTTGCTGAAGTTGGGAGCACTGAGGAGCAGTGTGCCCGAACGTGTTGCACAACTGGCAGCGGGAATTGGATCCCCTATTTCGCTGCCAATTTCCCTGCCAGTTGTTGTTTCTATTGTCGTTGCTGGGAGTGTTATGGAAGCTGTGAAAATCAAACTTGGAGCCAGAATACCGAGAGCCTCTGTGATGACTTTGTTGATTCCACCAGCTGCCATAAGAACACCCCCTGTTGCGTCCAAACTGGGCAGAAGACTGACGGTGAGAGAGTAGTGCTGAAGGTGGGATGTTTGGCGTGGGCAGCAATGGTGCATGAATGACAGCAGGTCCCATAGACAAGTGAGAAATTTTATGAACAAATTCATGAGTTAGCAGATGACTAAGCAAATCTGCATATGGTAGAGGATCTGCCCTTGTAATAAGACTTGTCACTAAGTCCTTAAATTCTCCGCAAAGTCCACGAAAGACATATAGATTGAAATCGGTTAGCAAAATAGGCTGGCCAACAGCTACTAGCTCATCAAATAAAGTCTTAGCTTTTTGCAGAAATTGAGTTACTGAATCATCACCTTGTCTAAGGTCTTGAAGAGAACCATGAAGTTGCATAATACGGGAAATGGATGTAGAAGCTAGAGCTTGCTCAAGTGTGTGCCATACAGCACATGAGGTTGAACAATCAACAACAAGATGAAGAACTTCCATGGACAGCGAAGAGAGCAAGGCACTTGAATGAGTTGGTCTTGTTGTTTCCAATGAAGAAAGGATTGAGATACCTGAAGAGAGAGACCATCGGCAGCAATTGTGTGTGAAGAGGGGCAGGAGTTTGAACCATCAACAAAGCCGAAAACTGCATTATGAATGTCAAGCTGATGAATTTTCCAACCACTCGAAACTGCAATGGAGAATACCAAGTGTACCGTTGCCTGTTTGATAACAGGACTAAAAGTTTCTGAGTAATCAATACCTTCCTGCTGAGTGAAGCCCCTAGCCACCAGGCACGCCTTATACCTCTTAATACTACCATCAGATCTGCGTTTAATTTTGTAGACCCATCGGCTACCAACAACATTCATGGATGGATGAAACGGCACTAAAGTCCATGTGTTGTTTGCGCGTAGCGCCTGAATTTCCTCACGCATAGCATTATACCAAGCATCATATCTGTTTGCATCATTAAAAACAAGTGGCTCATACGAGGGAGGAGTAACTACCCGACTGAAGGAGGTAGCAGATGAGGTTGCCGTGGTGGTGATCAGTGCTGTCTTGGGCTGTCTCGGACGAAGAACCATGGGGTGTTTAGAAACAGCGGGACAAGGAGCAGTAGTACCTGTACCTGGAATGTGCTGAAGAGGATAAGAAGAGAGGTCAACACAAAGCTTTAGACTAGGAGGTGAACCTGGGAAGCTGCTGGGCTGCACCGCAGCCGATGGTGAACCTGTTGTCGAGCTGGACATATCGGTTTCAGACCGAGACTGTGCTGCTCCTGAAACCTACAAATCAGAACCTGTTCCTGCACAAAAATCAGGGGAACGACAAGCATGTGGTGATAGTATGGCAGTGCGGGATGGTGAGGTAGGGTCAGCTGAAACAACGGGCAAAGATGGGTTGGTCTTTCTGCTGATTTGGGAATGGGTAGGCTGAAGACATAGAGGAGGTTGCAATGATGGAAGGTAGGTAGGTGTAGTGGGTGGTACCGGGGGAGTTGTTACCTGTTCAGATTTCTTAAAAGGAAAGACACTTTCATGAAAACGAACATGACGGGATACATAGATACGATCAGACTCTAAATCAAGACAACGATAACCAAGATGAGACGAGCTATAGCCTAAGAACACACATGGAAAAGACCGAAAATCTAATTTATGAGCATGATATGGACGTAAAAATGAGAAACAAAGACACCAAAAGTACGTAGGAAGTTATAATTAGGAGTGCGATCAAACAAACACGCAAAAGGAGATTTATTTTGAAGGACAAGAGTAGGCATGCAATTAATAAGATATACTGATGATTCCATAGCATAATTCCAAAATCGCAATGGAGCATGACACTGGCCTAAAAGGGTTAGACCGGTTTTGACAATATGCCTATGACGACGTTCAACTGTGCCATTTTGTTCATGAGTATGAGGGCAAATTAGGCGATGGTGAATGCCAATGCTTTCAAAAAAATTATTTAATTTGCGATATGCACCACCCCAATCAGTTTGAACAAATTTAATTTTACGAGAAAACTGATGCTCAACAAGAGTCTGAAAATGTTGAAACGTGGAAAATACATCAGATTTCGCAACAAGTGGATAATACCAGATATATTTAGTGTGCGCATCAACAAAGATAACAAAATAATGAAAACCATCAAAGGAAAACATGGGAGCAGGGCACAAACATCACTAAAAATTAATTCAAGTGGATTTGATGTTTTGTGACCCGTAGGTTGTAATGACAAACGAGACGATTTTCCTAAAGGACATGCTTGACATTGAGTAAGAGATCGTCTAGACGTACAAATAATTTTATTTTCAGAAACTAATAAATTCAAAATGCGAGGAGTTGGATGACCTAAACGACGATGCCACAGGTCGACAGTCGCGGAAATGCAAGGAGACCAAAAAGCTTGATGAATTGACGTAGCGGAAGACTCAGAGAGAACATAAAGACCATCATGACTCCGACCGGAAAGAAGAACCTCCTTGGTGACGAGATCCTTCACATAAAACACAGAATCGTGAAATTCAAAATAAACATGATTATCACGATAGAATTTCTGAACAGATAACAATGGTTTGGTAATGTGAGGTACACGAAGAACATTAGTCAATGTAAACATGCGTTTGGGGAATGTAAAATAGTATGTCCAACATGGGATATGTCAAGGGTCTTACCATCACCAACATGCAAGAAATCATTACTAAGATAAGGTGCCGAATCAGTTAGAGTTGCAAGGTCAGGTGTGACGTGTTGATTTGCACCTGTGTTCGGGATCCAGTCAGCAGTACTTGCTGAATTCTGTAGTGCCAAATTGGCACTATTCTGATGTTCATAGCCATGTTGCTGAAGTTGGGAGCACTGAGGAGCAGTGTGCCCGAACGTGTTGCACAACTGGCAGCGGGAATTGGATCCCCTATTTCGCTGCCAATTTCCCTGCCAGTTGTTGTTTCTATTGTCGTTGCTGGGAGTGTTATGGAAGCTGTGAAAATCAAACTTGGAGCCAGAATACCGAGAGCCTCTGTGATGACTTTGTTGATTCCACCAGCTGCCATAAGAACACCCCCTGTTGCGTCCAAACTGGGCAGAAGACTGACGGTGAGAGAGTAGTGCTGAAGGTGGGATGTTTGGCGTGGGCAGCAATGGTGCATGAATGACAGCAGGTCCCATAGACAAGTGAGAAATTTTATGAACAAATTCATGAGTTAGCAGATGACTAAGCAAATCTGCATATGGTAGAGGATCTGCCCTTGTAATAAGACTTGTCACTAAGTCCTTAAATTCTCCGCAAAGTCCACGAAAGACATATAGATTGAAATCGGTTAGCAAAATAGGCTGGCCAACAGCTACTAGCTCATCAAATAAAGTCTTAGCTTTTTGCAGAAATTGAGTTACTGAATCATCACCTTGTCTAAGGTCTTGAAGAGAACCATGAAGTTGCATAATACGGGAAATGGATGTAGAAGCTAGAGCTTGCTCAAGTGTGTGCCATACAGCACATGAGGTTGAACAATCAACAACAAGATGAAGAACTTCCATGGACAGCGAAGAGAGCAAGGCACTTGAATGAGTTGGTCTTGTTGTTTCCAATGAAGAAAGGATTGAGATACCTGAAGAGAGAGACCATCGGCAGCAATTGTGTGTGAAGAGGGGCAGGAGTTTGAACCATCAACAAAGCCGAAAACTCCTTGGCCTAAGAGATATGGTTTCATCTGCATTCGCCAATACAAATAATTGGTGTTTGTCAATTTTAAAGAGATGACTTAATGAGTGTGGGAGAGGGACACAATTGCCACGGCAGAGGATGCAGAAGAGGCTGGCAACAAAGGAGCATTATTGGGGTTGAGAAGAGCATGGCCAACATTTTCATTTTGTGGCGTCTGCATAACTGATGCTGAAGAAGAAAGTTGTCCTGCGGCAGGAGTGCAGGAAGGCACAACCGGTGCTGCTGCAGGGGAGGAGGTGGTTGCCGGCTGAGAGGGATCCATTGTAGAGAGGAGAAGAGGTGTTTTAATTTATTTAGGCTCTGATACCAAATTGAGAAATAATTAGGAGGCTTAACCTAATAGTTAGCCAACCCTTTCTATATATATGTGTAGGGCAATATACAATAGTAATGGTGGAGATTTACCACATAGGAATATATACAATATTTCCTTTTTAGTTACATTCTATATTTCCTATTTAGTTACATTCTATAATAAGGCTCTGATACCACTGTTGCTTGATGAAGAAAAAAACAAAAGAGACATATTGGAAGGCAGGTTTTGTACTGTTCAAATAAAACTACAAAAAAACCCTATAAATAGGCTTTAGATAAGGATGCATTTCACCATTAACCACCGATTCTAGCAACACGAACACCATTTTCTCAACCACTATAACAGATTCCTAAAGACTTGGTCTATTGTGACTAAAACAAGCATAAAAAAAATAAACATTAAATAAAACAATTAAATAAATCTTAACAAGTATACTATCATATTATGCTGAGAAAATTCTCAAGAAGTGTTTTTTAAAAGATAATAACAATGTCAAAATACCAATTTATATAATTGTAAATTTGTACAAAAATAGAGGTAAGAGATTAGAATATTCAAGTATTTGAGGTACACCCTAGACTATAGTTTTACTATATTGGTTCTTAGGAGTGCTAGAATGGTTTAATGACGCTAATTGAAAATTTAATACTAAGAATTCAAAATCTATAAGTGGATATATCTTCAGACTTGGTGGAGTGATTGTTTCATTAAACTCCTTTAAACAAAGGTGTATTGTTAAATCAACAGTGTAATAGAAGTTTATTTCTCTTAATAAAACTAGAAGGGAAACCGAATGGATTCAAAACATCTTAGATGATATTTCATGTGGCCAAAATAATGTCAAGAATTTATGTCCATTGGAATTGTCAATCAGCAATTAGGACAGAAAGTAATATGTATGATGGAAAGTCTAAACATATAAGTCATAAATATAATTATTTTCATTGACTATATGTTACAGGAAAAAATTATGGATTTGCTAATCAAAGGTTTGTCGAGAGAGTTTATGTGTAATTCATTGAGGGGAATGAACTTTAAGTCTTTAAAGGATGAAAGAGTATAATGATAATAGGCATACCTAGTTGATTAAAGATTCTAAGATTTAAGTTCAAATAAAAAATTAAGTTATATAACATTCTTTGTAGCACTAGAAAATCATTATTTCCTACTTATTAATATGATGAAATAAGTGTTTCTTGCAACATGATCATCTGCGTAGATAATGCGTAATCTATATTTTTTTAAAAACAATAAATAAAAAGGAGGACAATATATCATCTGCCCTTTAATATTGACAAAAAAAAGTCTTGGATTATGGGTCAAACCTCTTTCTTAACCTTGGTGTGCAGCCCAAGTCTTTTTATGGATTAAACAAGTCACTTCTAGTTTGTCTTTTTTTTTTAAATAATTATTTTCATTCTCCGAAACTTAACAAAAAACATTTCAATTTTTATTTTTATTTTTTTCATGAAATTTTTTATCTATTTATTATCTATATGTGATTCTCCAAATATTTTTGGTCTTAATAGCAAGAAACGGGTGGTTAAATTTTTAATTTATCAAACATGACTATCAGTATTTTTACTACTAGGCTCAGGGTGCAATTATGTACCCCAATACCATAACATGTAGCCTCTCAGACCATGACATGTACCAAGTACTACCTCTCTTTCAACTATGAAAAGACATTGTTGCCCTCAATTCGCCATATGTATGCCCACGATTGGTTTAAACAACAATCATTCATAACACCACCAAGTGTTTGGGAAAGTCTTTGGAAAACACTTTTGAAAACAAAAATTATTTTTATTTTTTATTTTAAATTATTTTTATTTTTTATTTTAAATTATTTTTTTTTGGTGTTTTTATATTACTTTGATATATTTTTGAACAAAAAACATTTTAAAAGATAACCTCAACCACATTCCCAAACAAACACTAATTTTTATTGATTTAGCAAGGCAAGCAGATAAATAGGCGTTGCTGTAAGTTGCACCAAAAAGCCTAACGGTCACCTTTTTCAAAATAAAAATTCAAATTCACTCTCTCCATCACCAAAAGATAACCATATAAAGCCCCTCTCTGTCTCTTTCTCTGCAACCAAGATTCTGCTCTCTCTCTCAAGAAACCCAGGAAAGAGGGATTTTTCTTAAACCCCAAGAAAAATGGCAAACAACAAATAGAAAAAGCCTGGAGAAGAAGAAGAGAGAACGATCAGCAGGTTCTTACAGTGCTAAGGAACTGTGCAATTCTTCAGAACATTTTTGTAGTCAGCAAGTCACCATTAGCTTCACCAGCATCTGCGGAGCCGTCCATTGAAAATGAAGAGAACATTCAAGAAACTGAAGAAATCTTGACTTTTGGTAGACACCCTGATTGCAATATTGTTTTAAATCACCCTAGCATTAGCCGATTCCAGAAGCTCTTGAAAATCATTTTCACAGAAGCTCTTTGTCACCGATTTATCTTCTGGTAATTCCAGCCTGCTTCCTTTGTGTTTGTTTCATTGTAGATTTTAGTAGGCTTTCCTTGTTTTTGATGGTCTGTTGATGTTATTCGTTCCTTTCTCGATTTTCTTTAATCTTTGAAATTTGCGTTGTTATATGTTGCTAGGCTAAATTTGTTTCTGTTCTTTGTCATTTATTTTTATGTTTTCTTGCGTTATTATATCCTTTTAGGGTGGATGTCACTGAATTTCCTTTTTATGGATTTCTTGTTCTTGATGGGTTGCGTTATTAATTCTCTATAATCGTTGAATTTGGTTTTTGATCGATTCTTGGTTGATGTTTTCTTGTATTACGATGCCTTAATAGGATATCAGCTCTTTGTTTATATTTAGCTCTATTTGTGCTGTCACTGGATATGGTTTTTATAGTTTCCCTTTTCTTTCTTGAATTACTGTTTAGTATGTGACAATTGAGTTGTTATTTGTTTTATTTGATGTTTATATATATTTCTTCTTTTTTTTCTTATTATTTTTTTGCAGCTTCAAATTGGGTTTAATTTGTTTTTGAAAGAACCAGGTATTATAAAGGTTTGCAATACTCATTCAACTGATGCGTCAATGTCTGATTCTTGCTTCAAAATTCTCCATTTAATTTGCTTGACAGAGTGGCAGTGAAATGCTTGCATGCAAGTTTTCTGATACAGAAGAAAATAAGACGGAGGAAGTACTAAATTTATTGCAATACACCAGCATCTGCTCGGCGCTCCTTGCAGAGGAATCTGTGAGCTCATCTTTTCCTATTGGATTCCTCTCTGAGATCATAGATAGCAAACAATGCCAGACCCTAGAATCTGTACTTGCTTCAATTGAAAACCAGGAGAACTTACAGACCTCTCATGTCGGACCAGAGAAAAAACTGAGCTCCCATAACATCTGGTCAAGAAGAGGTAAACCAAAAGCTATTCTTCAGCTTCAAACAAGATAGTATTCATCTCATTACTTCACTGAAGCTTTTTATGATTCTGGTTTCAGTGACTCTGAATTGATGTCGGTTCAAATAATTAAAATAATTGAGGATAAGTAAATAAATTAATTATTAAATCCTCAGCATTTTGTTAGCCTTATTTGCTGCTTTTTTGTCCTTAAACTATTTTTCTTACACTGTTTTCTTTTATCTGAATTGATGTTGGTTTAAATAATTAAAATAATTTAGGATAAATAAATAAATTAATCATTAAATCCTCAGCATTTTGCTAGCCTTATTTGTTGCTTTTTTGTCCTTAAACTATTTTTCTTACACTATTTTCTTTTATTCATCAAAAAAGAAACTAATCATTAAATCCTTGGCATTAATGTTTCTTAATTTCGTTCTAATGCTTGCAGGTAATATTGACAACTCTGTTAAAGGTTCATATAAGAGGAGGCTTGTTTGAAAAATCTAGAGACCTTCTAATAGAACTGGATACCTTGGGCTTTGCAAAAAAAAGAGGTAAATGAAGCTCAAACTGACATATTTAAGTGTGATCAAAGATGTATTTTCTATCTCTTATGTTTTTGGATGGAATTTGAGATTGAGGAAATTATGTCAACAAATTGGGTTCAGGTTCAATCTTTTCTGAAATCTACAACCATCTTTTTTTTTTCCTTCCTTTTTCTATAATTCTGTAGCTCATTACATGTAAATCCATTGGTAGATGCCTTATTGTTTATTGATGGATGTCTTGCTAAGAATGGGCGTATAGATGAAGCAAGATTAATTTTCGATGGAATGAAGGAAAAACATGTAAAATCTGGTATGTAATCAATGACATGTTGGCATTTTATCATCTTACCGAGGTGTCCTTTTTGAAGAGGCGAAGGAGGTGTCAGAGGAGTTTGAAGCCAAGTATGATAAATATGACATAGTTATATTAAATACAATTCTTTATACCTACTTTAGAATAGGTGAAAAAGAGAATGTGATGCGAATAATGAGGAAAATGGATGAAATAACAATGCATAGGAAAGGCCATCAACCTATGGAGGTATGCTTGCTTTTTATTTATACCTAACTTCTTGCTAAGAGACTTTTGAGACAACCTCTTTGATTTATTTATCCATTTGGTTTCTTTCCAATACAGTTTGAAGTTTTTAATCTTATTGGCTATTGAATTCAAACATGATCCTGCAAAAGCACGATAAAGACACAAAGATCAAGAAACTGATCCATTGCTTTCTAGTAACCTTTGAAAGAGGGCTGCAATCTGTAATTTAGAATCAATAAACTAACTGAAAGATTGTGACAGTGAAACGTTTTACATCTATTTTTTTTCCAGGAGCTTTGTTCCTCATTGATTCTTCATCTTTGGTAGAATTAAAGCCCGTGTAGAAGCCTTTTCTGTTTGCAGTATGTAGAAGCTAGTAAAAGGACAATGGGTAAAGCCTTTCTTATTGATTCACAATGGGTAAAGCCTTTCCAGGAGCTTTGTTCCTCATTGATTCTTCATCTTTGGTTGAGGATATTTTACACATTCTTATTCCTTAAAGGCTTCTCAAAGATGCTTATTTAGTAGCTAAGGTATGCTATACTCTCTTGAAGATTATTGGATTTTTGCTTTGAATGTTTTCTCTAAACATTTTTGTCAGGATAATGCAGAATTGATCTCTAAAGCTGCAATTAAGGAGTTTGCAAGCTCATTTGTGAAGCTTGGTAACATCAATTTGATAAAATATGTTAGGAAGGTTATTCTTGGCTCTGGATACAAGATTGATGAGGTAATGACGATAGACTTATATGAAGTTATATTTGTCAATATTTTGCTAGTTTTTATTTGATAGAGAAACTTGCAGTTCAATCATTACTTATAGTTCATATTACCATGCCAAACTCATGATGCATGCTAGGTTATGGGGACTCTATTATAAAGATGAATGCATGCTGAGAATTGTAAAAGCTAGGCATCAAGATAAAAACATAAAATATAAAGCCACATTCACTTTAGATTCAATCAATACCTTTATATATATGTAATATTCAGGATGAGATATCCTCGGTTGGATCCCAAGTAGAGGGTCTGAAGGTAGTATGATAGCGTGCTGCTCTCTCTCTCTCTTCTTTTGGATGAAGAAAGATGACATGCCTTTTGGTCTTTTTTCTGTTTGTGATTCTTGTTCTGAACCTCATTGCATGGGTCATTGTGCTTGGGCGTTATGAACAATGAAGAAGAAGATTCACGGTGAAGATTGCTCAATATTTTACATGCCATTCCATAACATCCGAGCATATGATTGTTTGGTAACCTGTTTTTCTTGTTTGTGCAGAGATGAGTTTATTTGCCAGATGTTTGATCTTAATGCTAAGATAAGGTTGGTCTCACTTACTTGGACATATGTAGCTTTAACTGGGAATTTGTGTATCCCCTGTATGATATATAATTGCACTCTTTGATTAATTTCATGATTGTGGAGATGGTTTCTTCATGGAAGATGAATTGCTGTGTGGATGCATATGATTTGTTTATTGATTTGACCTAGTTTCAGAATTTTATAAATATACTAAATTAAAGAGATCTTCTACAAGTTCTTCACTGTTTTATGGCAGAAATTATAGTGGTTTGTGTGAATTTGATTGATGCCATTACCTTCAAGTTTTTCTTTCAACTCTTTTGAATCTGAAGTAATGACAAGAAGTTTTTCTTTGTTATAGATATGCTTGAGCTTCTTCTTTTTCTACTTTTTTGCTCTGTATAAAAATATAAAGGACTGGCAACATATAAATCCCCCTTTTCATATGTATATACCATTAGATTTTACGACTCAACCACATTCCACCTGAATCACCCACACACTTTTATGAGCTTTTAGAAGCTTGTAATCTTACCTTCCTAGTAGTGTTTGAAATTAAACCAAGCTCTCTGCAAGTCCTTGAACTGTTTCATTCCTTGGATGCATAATTCTTTAGGCTTGGCCTTGAAGCTTGAGGATAAACTTCTTTTTTGTATTTTATCTCACGGTCCTTGTTTTAAACAGAAAAGAACAAACGCAAGAAGGCATGAGAACAAAAATCAAGAGCTCATGCATTTCAAGGTTTAACGCCATTGCATTATGTGAGATAATGGGAATGCAAAGATATGAGTATGTTTAGGAGGCAACATGGATACTAGAATTATTAAATTTGAGAAAAAGAACTATTTTCTCGGAAGAGGAAAAAAAACTAGTGTTGGTATGTTAGATAAGCTGCAGAGGGGATGCTGTGTGAAGGTAATCTATAAACAGAAGTTGTAGATTTTTCTTCCTCTTATCTCCTAGCGTCTTCGCCCATCTCAAACTGTATGACCTATAATATAGGATATCCTTCATAATACTTTCTGTGTTTTCCTATAGTTAAATGAATAATAAGAATGTGATATCATGGATCTGAATGAACGTTCTGGTAGTAGAGTAAAAAAACTAATTTTATAACTTATATGTTAATATAGGAAATTTCAAGAGGAAAAGAGCAGCATTGGAACCATGGCAGGTGATGCCACCTGTATAGAACATTTTACTGCTCTAACAGCCGAGCCTTTTTCCATATGCTGATTTTTCAATATATATTTTTTTGTCGATGTTGATATTAATTCATGGCAATTCTTGACAGTTCTTTTTCCTTTGATTTTTCTTTTTTCATTTTAATAAGCTTGGTGACAGTAAGTGTGCAGAATTAAGTGTTTTTCTTTTTTCTCAAAAAAAAAAAGCTTCTGATTGATCAAAGTAGCTGATCCCTGATTGATTTGATTCAAGTTTGAGAAACTCTTATGAGTAATTTTTTTCATGAATGAATCCATTTATCTGGTGTGACCATAAAATAAAATTCAACCTTTGAGTTGCTGATAACACTGGTTTGTTTGATATGTAGAATGGATGCGGTGTTTGTTTTGATGCTTTTCTATAGTATTATTGTCAGGCTTAGTGGGATCATGATTTTGGATTGTGCTTCCAATTTGATCATTCTTATAATTGTACAGAATTCGAATAGATCAAGAAGTTTTGGATTGTGTGCGGCATGGGATTTTATATTTGAGTTTGCTCATCTTCCACAGCAAAATCATTTGATTTGTCTACATATTCAGCATATTTTGTTTTCCACATCGTGTCTTTTGATTTATATATGGAATCATGTGTTTAAGTTTCTTAAGGTCCCATTTCGAGTACAGAATGTTATTGTAAATTTCAGTCGAGGTTAAAAATGTACAGATATTAAGAAAATGTAAATGGATGTACCTGCTGCCGCAATTTCAATCTGTTTCTTACTGTGTGTGCATGCACATATGACTCGCCTTTGATTAGCTCATGAACTCATGATTGGTTGAGACATTAGCCTTTTAGCAAAACCTATTAGAGCAGATTTTAAAGCATGGCATTTTGTATTTTTAAAGGAAGTGCTGTCTTTGCCCATTTCTTTGGGAGGCCTTGCTCTTCATGAGGCTTCAGCTTTACTCTGACTTGTGGCAGCCTTAGAGAGAATGAAGGGAAGAGAAATTTATTTTTCTAAGCAAATATAGAGACAGATTGATGTGATTGGGTGTGCTGGGTATGGAGCATAGGGGAGTAATTTGGGTGGACTTAAATGATATCTACTTTGACACAGTAAATTTCTTACCATCTTTGCCATGGAAGGAGGCTTGCTGAACCTGCACTATATACTTGTGTTCTGGGAATGTTTGTTTCTTTATTCATTTTTCCCCCCTGCTTTGGTGGTTCTTTTAAATGTTACGTGAATCACTACAAGCATGGACGTTACTAGTCTATTAACTTAAAACTGTTTGGTCAAAATATTGAGGAGGCATATTTGTTCTTCTCAGGATACACAGATCATATAGACAACTGTTATATCCAAAGAAAAAAAGGTTAGATAGGTAATTGACAAACTGCAAGGCATTTGTATGCATTATGAACTAGCACCCGACTCCAATTCATCCCCTATTTTCTTTTCCTTTTACCATCAATTTGCAAATGCCTTCTTTGATTGGATATAGAATGTCTTTAATTAGATATATAATATGCTGCTTTGGTTTGATGTTGAGGGAATCATTGTGTCTTTATTTCAGAACCAGACAGACAAGCTGTAAAGATGGTAGTTACTGAAGTTGAGTTAAGAGCTCTTGAGGATATTCTTGCCCGTGTAGCTTCTCAAACAACTAAAGAGGAACAAGAATACATCGCAGAGGAGAATATTCAAAATCAGGTAAGAAGTTGGTTCAAGAGTTCTATAGATGTTCTGTTGTTTATAGAAATATTCAAGAATTCCTCCACACTTCTTCTTCTACCTAAAAGTTTGTGAAAGTTTTCCTTGAGAGCAGTTTGGGTTGCCTGTTTCTTTGCAGGTCCAGAAGGACCGTATTGACCTTCAGAGGAAGTTTTCTCTGATGGAGGCAATAGTGAAAGAAACAAAAGCATTGCAGGACTTAACAAGATATCCTTACAAACATTACAATGTGTGGAACTGGCTGTCTGGTCATGATTAACTATACCTGTTCTTGGAGGAGAGAGATAAATGTCCTGGCAGGTCATACAATTCAATTGATGGTAAATGATATTGAGAGTATGCCTACAGATATGAGCAGCCCATAAGAACATCTGATTTCTAGATTTTTATCATTCCAAAAACCACCATTTACAAAAATAGCTCGTAGATGTTTCGGAAGGCTACTTATGAGCAGTTTTTCAAAAATGCCGTGTAATGTTTTTGAAGTTCCTAACTCACTGAGAATTTTATTTTAGGTATATCTAAGTAATTTTACTTTGAAAAAAAGCTAAACGACTTGTGCCATATAAAATTTGAAAATAACAATCAAATCATGTGAAAATACAATATTGTCTTCAATACCTAATTCAAAGATTTTATAATTAAAGAGCAAATTCATCATCCATTATTATAGTGAATAGTATTGTGTATGTAAATGCAATATTGACATATTTTTTATTTGTTAATGAAAGAATTTCTCATGTTACTCTGTTGTGAGTCATATTTTTCTAAAAAAACACATAATAGTATGGTGTATGTAAGGGTTAAGACCTTGAATGATGACATAATTACTAGTACAAGTTTCGATCTAGAGAACTTAGTTTCTGCTGATTTAACAAAAAGTCATCCATTTAACCAGTTAAATTGCTGAATACAAAGGAAAAAAACATTGGTCTCTTAAATCCAAGAAATGGGAAAATTAAAACTTCTAGTCTAATATATGGGAACAAGGAGAAGCCAAGGAGCCTATGAAAATGAAAATAAAGACACAAAATTGAGATGAAGGAAAGAAGAAAACTTCTGATGATGAAGTTCTCACTCAGTATTGTTGCTTAATGAAGATAAAAACAAGAGACGTATTGGAAGGCAGGTTCTGTACTATTCAAATAAAATAAAATAAAATAAAAAGAGCCTATAAATAAGCTTTATATAAGGATGCTCCTTTCATACCCACGATTCTAGCAACATGAACAACACTCCAAGTAGGCCATGTAATTTCACAGATGTAGCAATTTCATAGAGAGGCTTGGTCTATATATTTGCAACTTGGTCTTCACTCCAACAATAAACCAGGTTAATTGTTCCATCATTGCTAAGATCTCTTAAGAAATAATATCTCACATCGATATGTTTGCTTCTTCCATCTAGCACTTGATTTTTGGAGAGTTTAATTGCTAAGTTGTTATCAAATACAGACTGTTATGGCTCTAATTTGTTGGAACTATAGCTCTTCAAGAATTCTTCTTAACCAAATAGCTTGACAAGCACAAGCTGTGGCAACAATGAATTAAGTTTGTATAGTTGATAAAGTGACAATTTGTTGCTTCTTAGAAGACCATGAAACAACATCTATGCCTATCATAAAAACATAACCTAAAGTGTTTCTTCTGTCATCTTGATCACCTACATAATCATTGTTAGTAAAACCAACAAGCTCCATCTCTTAACCTTTCTTATAGAACAACCCAAAATCCTTAGTTCCTTGCAAGTAACGAAGGATCCTTTTGGCTGTTAGCAAATGCATTTATGTTGGATTCTCCATATACATACTAATTAAGCTCACAAAATACATTATGTCTGGTCTTATTACAGTTAAATACATCAAACTGCCAACAATTTTTTTTTAAAGTGTGCTGTCCATTTTCTTCCCTTCATGATCTTTGTTTAGCTCCAAACCAAATTCAGTTGAATTGCTAGGATTGCTCATTGGAATGTTTCCACTTGCTAGTAGACTTCTCACCATGTTGAAAATGGTTCTATTTTTCCTCTTGGATGCACCATTCTATTGTGGTGTATAAACACCTATCAGTTTTCTTCCAATGCCATGATCAATACAAAAAACTTCAAATTTGATTGAATAATATTCTCCACCACGATATGTTTAAAGGGTCTTAATAGTCTTTTTTGTTTCATTCTCCACATGAGCTAAGGCTTTGAAATATACAAAAAGCTTTTGACTTTAGCTGTAAGAAATAAACCCATGTTTTTCGAGTAAAATCATCAATGAAGGTAATTAAGTATTTTTCACCTCTATTTGAAGATAGATTTATCAATCCATAAATGTAAGAATGTACCGGCTCTAGAACAGGCTTCGCTCTTTATGACTCTCCTTGAGGGAATAGAGAATGATGTTGTTTGCTAACAACACATTCTTCACAAATTTGAGAAGCAGTGTGAATTTTAGGGAGGCCTACTACCATATCTTTCTGTTGAAATGTCTTTAATCCACTAAAATTCAAGTGGCCATAACGAAAATGCCAAAGCCACAAAAAATCTTTTATTTTAGCCATAAACAAGGCTGAGATGTTATTATCTTCAATGGAAACAACCTAATTGAACTCATCTGAACTATGCTCCTCTTGAAGGATCATATATCTCACATGCACCATTTTGTATAGTTATCACATACCCCTTTTCTTGCAATTATCCAGCACTCAAAAAAATACTTTTCAAGTTAGGAACATAATTATTTTCACAAAACCATTCTTGGTTCTTATCTCAATCTCACCTTTTTCCCATTGCATTCACAGTAGAGTTATCACCAAAGCTTACTATAGAATAATCTTCATCAAAATAAGAAAAAAGAAGACTTGCATCCACAAATATGATTAATTCAAGCCCGTATCCACTACCAATTTCTGATTAACTTCCACGAACATCAATAATGGAAAAATGTGATTGCACTCCCTTGTCTCTGTCATTAGGTAGCCTAGTATAACATTCAGAACGATAATGTCCAAAATTATGACATCTAAAACATTCCTCGGATTTTTAAAAGTGTTGAACCCGTCCTCTGCCTTTGCTTTGATCATCAACAACCTTAAAGTAGTGTCCACTACCATCTTTACTACCTTTTCCTCCCCTTTCTTTATCTCTACCTCTGCCCCTTCCTCTAGAATTTGAGAGCTGAGTAAAAGTAGAAGCTTTTAGGGCTTGCTCATCTGTATTTGAACTTCGGTTCATCTTCTATTCATGGACTAGTAAGGAGCTATGCAATTCATCAAGAAAGTGTGATTCTATGTCTTTTGATTCTTCAATTGAATAGGCGGCAGTCAAATTTTGGTGCCAAAGAACATATTTGTTTTTCAACAATGACACCATCGCCCATCTTTTCACCATGAAATTGCATTTTGTTGTTTATCTCTATAGTCCTGGCACAATAGTTGGTGACTGATTCTCCAACTTTCATTTGTAGGGTTTCAAAATCTCGTCTTAAGGCTTAAAGTTGTGCATGTTTTACTCTTGTAGAACCTTGATATTTCTTCTTCATGGAGTCCCATATATCCTTGGAAGTTTCTATGCTAAGAATGGTTTCCAAGATGGGATTATCGATTGCCTGCAACAAGTAATTTTTTGCCTTTTAATCTTTAAGCTTTGTCCCTTCCAATTCTGTTTTCTAGGCATCTATCAAGATTGCAGTCGTTGGTGGTGCTTTAATTCTAGATTCAACGATTGGCTAGTATTCCTTTGATCGAAGGAAGTTCTCCATTAACATACAACAATGGTCATAGTGACCATCAAAATGTGGGATGGTTGCTTGCACAAAGTTTGAATCTGATGTCATCGTTGTTCTTCTATGGCTACTTCTTCAATTGTGAAAAACTCAAAAATTAGGGATTTTAGGCTAATTGAGAAATAATTAGGAGGCTTAACCTAATAGTTAGCCAACCCTTTCTATATATATGTGTAGGGCAATATACAATAGTAATGGTGGAGATTTACCACATAGGAATATATACAATATTTCCTATTTAGTTACATTCTATATTTCCTATTTAGTTACATTCTATAATACGCCCCCTCAAGTTGAGGGTGGAGGATCAACCCAAAGCTTGAACCGAAAAGCAGTAAACGAAGAGCTGATCAAATTCCTGCAATACTCTAGTTTTTGATTTCATGAAGTCTGATTTATCAAAAATCATCCTCAGTCCCGAAGGAAAACTTGCTGAACCACGGGTAGAAACTCTCTTATTTGGTTTCTAGAGATCATGTACTAGTTTATTTGTAGCTCACCTTGTCTGTTAATGCAGGTCAAGTGTTAGATGCAAGAACTGCTTTCGGGTCTGCAGCACTGCCATGATAGGGGGATTTTACACAGAGACATTAAAGGATCAAACTTATTAATTGATAAAGATGGGATGCTAAAGATTGCTGATTTCGGGCTTTCAAATTATTATTCTCCTAAACAGAAGCAGCCTCTCACGACACGAGTTGTGACACTTTGGTACAGAGCTCCTGAGCTATTGCTGGGTGCCACAGACTATGGAACTGGTATTGATCTCTGGAGTGCAGTTCCAGCTTGTTGCTTCAGTTGGGTCTTCCACTCCTATCACCTTGTCTGTTAATGCAGGTCAAGTGTTACAGGCAACAACTGCTTTCGGGTCTGCAGCACTGCCATATATATTTGTCAACCCTACCACTGACTTTTGGCTCGGCTATCGCCAAAACATCAAATCCATATAATGGAGGGAGAGCGGAAGAAATTAAATGGAATCGAAGGAGAGGGAAGATGAAGAATGATCAGTCACTGAAGCACGTGCATGAAGGAACAAATGACTCAATTAGTCTACTTCTTCAAGAACTGATAGACGACTATCAAAAGACCCCAGGATTGTAACAACATTATCAGTTATAGTTTGGCTTTCCTGAAGTGCTTCTCTCATCTTTGCTGCTCTTTCACCGAGTGAATCCATGCCTGACACCGCCACGATCATATTTTCTTTCTTTTGAGAAAAATAGAGAAAACCCAGAAAGAAAATTATAGAAAGAACCGAAAAGTTTTTTAAAATTCATGCTTGAAATTTTGACTAGTTACAAGCAATTATAGAAGTTTACACAAAAATGTTTATGTAAATCAATAATTCAGGATAATCCCTAGAGTTTGCAGATAATTTGTTATTCTTCAATTAATATAAATTCAATCCTCCACCTGAAAATCAAATTTATACTCAAATACTTACAAAAATCAATAATTCGTTTATCTTTTTTTCAATTACATTATCAAATATCAAATTTACATTTACAATCAATACATTCATAGTTATTCTTCAATTAATATAATTTACAATCAATAAATTTACTTAGTTTTCTTTAACTAATATGAAAGTTAGCCACACTAATAGATTTAATTATTCCTTCCATAAACATTGTTTATGAGTTTTTTAGAGGTAAGAAAACTCGATTTCAACCTTCAGGTTCCCTAAACCTCATATTTTGAAATTTACAAAATATGTCCAATAGAGTACTCCTCCGGACCCCTCTCGGTTTTTACATTATATATGGAGTTCTAGAACTACAAACCGAGTGATTTCAGTCCTATGTGAAACACAACATCCTAACTCACATCTCCTATGCAGAAGCTTATTTCCAATTCATTCATTTTCAAATCTTAAAGTTCAAATTAACATTGAACAACAATTTTGTCCAATAACACACAACTTAACCTATTCTCAAAGTTTTGTGCATATATAGAGCTAATACTTCTAAATGCAACTTTCATGGAGGAAATTGTCTTAATTCAATCGTTTTCAAATCTTAAATTTTAACTAAACACTTTCATTGAAGAATAAAAGCTTAGGGAGGATCAAATTTTATAGGAAATAAAAACTTAAGAAGGATAGAATTGTAAAAGAAATCAATTTTAAAAAACTATATCAAATAAAATAAATAGCAATCACAAGGATGAGGATCAAATTGAAAATTGAAAAAGATTTCTATCTTTATAAATTATTTCAAATAAGATAAATATTAAAAACATTATGAGCAAATCTAAAGAAATAACAAATTAAAGGGTTATTTTGAGTATTTGAAGAGCTATGCATGGAAATCAAGGACAAAGAAAAGAAGAAGAAAAATGATCATCAATGTCACGCTAAAAGGACGTTGGCAACACACATCGTCCTATCATGGAGAAGACAAACATCGCGCACGAAATGAGGATTTCAGTAATCAGAAGGCCCCGCCCGCACATGCCACTCATTTGTTGGCGTGTGTGCTACATTAGTCAACAACTTTTTTTAAATAATATTTAATATTTCAAAAATACCAATTAATCAATTAAATTTTAACCAAAAAACCATGATGAAGATAAGAAAGTCCATGAAAGATAGTTTAGTAGTTCTTATCCTTTTAAGGTAATTAAATAATTTTACTGTGAATGAAAAATTTCAAAGACTTAAAAACCCTTGCATGAGGATTTTCTTTTAGGTATATCTAAGTAATTTTACTTTGAAAAAAAGCTAAACGACTTGTGCCATATAAAATTTGAAAATAACAATCAAATCATGTGAAAATACAATATTGTCTTCAATACCTAATTCAAAGATTTTATAATTAAAGAGCAAATTCATCATCCATTATTATAGTGAATAGTATTGTGTATGTAAATGCAATATTGACATATTTTTTATTTGTTAATGAAAGAATTTCTCATGTTACTCTGTTGTGAGTCATATCTTTTTAAAAAAACACATAATAGTATGGTGTATGTAAGGGTTAAGACCTTGAATGATGACATAATTACTAGTACAAGTTTCGATCTACAGATCTTAGTTTCTGCTGATTTAACAAAAAGTCATCCATTTAACCAGTTAAATTGTTGAATACAAAGGAAAAAAACATTGGTCTCTTAAATCCAAGAAATGGGAAAATTAAAACTTCTAGTCTAATATATGGGAACAAGGAGAAGCCAAGGAGCCTATGAAAACGAAAATAAAGACACAAAATTAAGATGAAGGAAAGAAGAAAACTTCTGATGATGAAGTTCTCACTCAATATTGTTGCTTAATGAAGATAAAAACAAGAGACGTATTGGAAGGCAGGTTCTGTACTATTCAAATAAAATAAAATAAAATAAAAAGAGCCTATAAATAAGCTTTATATAAGGATGCTCCTTTCATACCCACGATTCTAGCAACATGAACAACACTTTCTCAGCCACTATAACAAATCCCTAAAGACTTGGTCTACTGTGGCTAAAACAAGCATAAAAGAAATAAACATTAAATAAAAAAATTAAATAAATCTTAACACCCTCCCTTAAACTGAAACCTGCAGATAACAATTTAAAAGACAAAGCCATCCTTCTATAGAACTCTTGATCACTGTAGATCATGAACAAACTCCAAGTAGGCCATGTAATTTCACAGATGTAGCAATTTCATAGAGAGGTTTGGTCTATATATTTGCAACTTGGTCTTCACTCCAACAATAAACCAGGTTAATTGTTCCATCATTGCTAAGATCTCTTAAGAAATAATATCTCACATCGATATGTTTGCTTCTTCCATCTAGCACTTGATTTTTGGAGAGTTTAATTGCTAAGTTGTTATCAAATAAAGACTGTTGTGGCTCTAATTTGCTGGAACTATAGCTCTTCAAGAATTCTTCTTAACCAAATAGCTTGACAAGCACAAGCCGTGGAAACAATGAATTAAGTTTGTATAGTTGATAAAGTGACAATTTGTTGCTTCTTAGAAGACCATGAAACAACATCTATGCCTATCATAAAAACATAACCTAAAGTGTTTCTTCTGTCATCTTGATCACCTACATAATCATTGTTAGTAAAACCAACAAGCTCCATCTCTTAACCTTTCTTATAGAACAACCCAAAATCCTTAGTTCCTTGCAAGTAACGAAGGATCCTTTTGGCTGTTAGCAAATGCATTTATGTTGGATTCTCCATATACATACTAATTAAGCTCACAAAATACATTATGTCTGGTCTTATTGCAGTTAAATACATCAAACTGCCAACAATTTGCCTGTAAAGTGTGCTGTCCACTTTCTTCCCTTCATGATCTTTGTTTAGCTCCAAACCAAATTCAGTTGAATTGCTAGGATTGCAATCCTTCATCTAAAATCTGTCCAAAATATCTTGCACATATTTTGAGAATTAAAGATCCCATTAGCAAATTGCACTACGTCTATGCTAAGAAAGTAATGCATCAAACCAAGGTCAGACATCTCAAATTCAATCATCATACAAATTTTGAATTCCTTAAACATGAAAACATCATTTCCAATAAATATAAGATCATCTACATATAAGCAAACAATAAGCAGTTTCCCCTTATCTCTAATTTTAACAAATAAGGTATGCTCATATGGACATTTGTGGAAGCCTGCTCTCAAAAAATAAGATTGAATATGACTGTACCAAGCTTGTGGAACTTGTTTTAATCCATAAAGAGCCTTTTCTTAATCGATAAATTTTATGCTCATATCCTATCTTAATATGACCAAGAGGTGATTCAACATATACATGTTCTTCCAAGTTTCCATGCAAGAATGTCATTTGACATCCACCTGGAAAATAGGCCACAAGTTTTGCGCAACTAATGCAATCAACAATCTAATTGTATCATTTCTTGCAACAGGAGCAAAAACTTTTGTATAATCAATTCCATATTCTTGTTTATATCCTTTAACTACCAAACATGCCTTATACTTATCAACTTCACCATTTTTTGTTAGTTTGGTTTTGAAAACCCACTTTACACCAATGGAAAGCTATTCTTATGGAAGATTAGTCAGATCCCAAGTGCCATTTCCTTCAATGGCATCAATCTCATCATTCATTGTCTTTCTCCATTTTTTTGTCTTTGACAACACTTTCAAATGTTGTAAGATCACAATCTGAAAATAAAGCAAAATGTGATTGGATCTTCAATGCTAGTTACCTTATAGTCTTCCATCGAAGCAAACCTTTCTCAAATACGATGAAGAGATTGAGCTATTGCATCAGTAGCTTCTATTGTTGCTGGTAAAATTTCATTAGTTGTTGTGTGTGCTTCTGAATAATTGTTGTGCATAATGGCTACTGGAGTTGGCTTTCTTTTGGAATCAATGTCAAAAATAGTTTGTATAGGTTGCTGCCTATTCCAATCCCAAGTATTTTCCTCATCAAAGACAACATCTTGGTTGGTCACAATCCTTTTTGGGAGTGGATCGAACAACTTATAAGCCTTGGAACATTCACTCATGCTTAGAAAGACATATTTTTCACCATTATCATCAAGCTTCTTTCTCTTCTCATTTGGGACGTGTGCATAAGTTATGCAACCAAAATTTTTGAAGTGATATACAATTGGTTTACTCCCACTCCATTATCATCAAGCTTCTTTCTCTTCTCATCTGGGATGTGTATATAAGTTATGCAACCAAAATTTTTGAAGCGATCTACAGTTGGTTTACTCCCACTCCAAGCTTCTTTAGGTGTCATATTCTAAATAGAAAAAAGTGGGACTTCTGTTGAACACAAGAATGCTTCAATTGAATGCCTTTAGCCAAAAAGCTCTTTGGAATGTTTCCTCTTGCTAGTAGACTTCTCACCATGTTGAGAATGGTTCTATTTTTCCTCTTGGATGCACCATTCTATTGTGGTGTATAAACACCTATCAGTTTTCTTCCAATGCCATGATCAATACATAAAACTTCAAATTTGATTGAATAATATTCTCCACCACGATATGTTTAAAGGGTCTTCATAGTCTTTTCTGTTTCATTCTCCACATGAGCTAAGGCTTTTAAATATACAAAAAGCTTTTGACTTTAGCTGTAAGAAATAAACCCATATTTTTCGAGTAAAATCATCAATGAAGGTAATTAAGTATTTTTCACCTCTATTTGAAGATAGATTTATCGATCCATAAATGTAAGAATGTACCAACTCTAGAACAGGCTTCGCTCTTTATGACTCTCCTTGAGGGAATAGAGAATGATGTTGTATGCTAACAACACATTCTTCACAAATTTGAGAAGCAGTGTGAATTTTAGGGAGGCCTACTACCATATCTTTCTGTTCAAATGTCTTTAATCCACTAAAATTCAAGTGGCCATAACAAAAATGCCAAAGCCACAAAAAATCTTTTATTTTAGCCATAAACAAGGCTGAGATGTTATTATCTTCAATGGAAACAACCTAATTGAACTCATCTGAACTATGCTCCTCTTGAAGGATCATATATCTCACATGCACCATTTTGTATAGTTATCACATACCCCTTTTCTTGCAATTATCCAGCACTCAAAAAAATACTTTTCAAGTTAGGAACATAATTATTTTCACAAAACCATTCTTGGTTCTTATCTCAATCTCACATTTTTCCCATTGCATTCACAGTAGAGTTATCACCAAAGCTTACTATAGAATAATCTTCATCAAAATAAGAAAAAAGAAGACTTGCATCCACAAATATGATTAATTCAAGCCCGTATCCACTACCAATTTCTGATTAACTTCCACAAACATCAATAATGGCAAAATGTGATTGCACTCCCTTGTCTCTATCATTAGGTAGCCTAGTATAACATTCAGAACGATAATGTCCAAAATTATGACATCTAAAACATTCCTCGGATTTTTAAAAGTGTTGAACCCGTCCTCTGCCTTTGCTTTGATCATCAACAACCTTAAAGTAGTGTCCACTACCATCTTTATTACCTTTTCCTCCAATTTCTTTATCTCTACCTCTGCCCCTTCCTCTAGAATTTGAGAGCTGAGTAAAAGTAGAAGCTTTTAGGGCTTGCTCATCTGTATTTGAACTTTGGCTCATCTTTTATTCATGGACTAGTAAGGAGCTATGCAATTCATCAAGAAAGTGTGATTCTATGTCTTTTGATTCTTCAATTGAAAAGGCGACAGTCAAATTTTGGTGCCAAAGAACTTTTTTTTTTTCAACAATGACACCATCGCCCATCTTCTCACCGTGAAATTGCATTTTGTTGTTTATCTCCATAGTCCTGGCACAATAGTTGGTGACTGATTCTCCAACTTTCATTTGTAGGGTTTCAAAATCTCGTCTTAAGGCTTAAAGTTGTGCATGTTTTACTCTTGTAGAACCTTGATATTTCTTCTTCATGGAGTCCCATATATCCTTGGAAGTTTCTATGCTAAGAATGGTTTCCAAGATGGGATTATCGATTGCCTGCAACAAGTAATTTTTTGCCTTTTAATCTTTAAGCTTTGTCCCTTCCAATTCTGTTTTCTAGGCATCTATCAAGATTGCAGTCGTTGTTGGTGCTTCAATTCTAGATTCAACGATTGGCTAGTATTCCTTTGATCGAAGGAAGTTCTCCATTAACATACAACAATGGTCATAGTGACCATCAAAATGTGGGATGGCTGCTTGCACAAAGTTTGAATCTGATGTCATCGTTGTTCTTCTATGGCTACTTCTTCGATTGTGAAAAAGTCAAAAATTAGGGATTTTAGGCTAATTGAGGAATAATTAGGAGGCCTAACCTAATAGTTAGCCAACCCTTTCTATATATATGTGTAGGGCAATATACAATAGTAATGGTGGAGATTTACCACATAGGAATATATACAATATTTCCTATTTAGTTACATTCTATATTTCCTATTTAGTTGCATTCTATAATAAGGCTTTAATACCACTGTTCCTTGATGAAGAAAAAAACAAAAGAGACATATTGGAAGGCAGGTTTTGTACTATTCAAATAAAACTACAAAAAAAACCCTATAAATAGGCTTTAGATAAGGATGCATTTCACCATTAACCACCGATTCTAGCAACACGAACACCATTTTCTCAACCACTATAACAGATTCCTAAAGACTTGGTCTATTGTGACTAAAACAAGCATAAAAAAAATAAACATTAAATAAAACAATTAAATAAATCTTAACAAGTATACTATCATATTATGCTGAGAAAATTCTCAAGAAGTTTTTTTAAAAGATAATAACAATGTCAAAATACCAATTTATATAATTGTAAATTTGTACAAAAATAGAGGTAAGAGATTAGAATATTCAAGTATTTGAGGTACACCCTAGACTATAGTTTTACTATATTGGTTCTTAGGAGTGCTAGAATGGTTTAATGACGCTAATTGAAAATTTAATACTAAGAATTCAAAATCTATAAGTGGATATATCTTCAGACTTGGTGGAGTGATTGTGTCATTAAACTCCTTTAAACAAAGGTGTATTGTTAAATCAACAGTGTAATAGAAGTTTATTTCTCTTAATAAAACTAGAAAGGAAACCGAATGGATTCAAAACATCTTAGATGATATTTCATGTGGCCAAAATAATGTCAAGAATTTATGTCCATTGGAATTGTCAATCAGCAATTAGGACACAAAATAATATGTATGATGGAAAGTCTAAACATATAAGTCATAAATATAATTATTTTCATTGACTATATGTTAAAGGAAAAAATTATGGATTTGCTAATCAAAGGTTTGTCGAGAGAGTTTATGTGTAATTCATTGAGGGGAATGAACTTTAAGTCTTTAAAGGATGAAAGAGTATAATGATAATAGGCATACCTAGTTGATTAAAGATTCTAAGATTTAAGTTCAAATAAAAAATTAAGTTATATAACATTCTTTGTAGCACTAGGAAATCATTATTTCCTACTTATTAATATGATGAAATAAGTGTTTCTTGCAACATGATCATCTGCGTAGATAATACGTAATCTATATTTTTTTTAAAACAATAAATAAAAAGGAGGACAATATATCATCTGCCCTTTAATATTGACAAAAACAAGTCTTGGATTATGGGTCAAACCTCTTTCTTAACCTTGGTGTGCAGCCCAAGTCTTTTTATGGATTAAACAAGTCACTTCTAGTTTGTCTTTTTTTTTAAATAATTATTTTCATTCTCCGAAACTTAACAAAAAACATTTCAATTTTTATTTTTATTTTTTTCATGAAATTTTTTATCTATTTATTATCTATATGTGATTCTCCAAATCTGTTTGGTTTTAATAGCAAGAAACGGGTGGTTAAATTTTTAATTTATCAAACATGACTATCATTATTTTTACCACTAGGCTCAGGGTGCAATTATGTACCCCAATACCATAACATGTAGCCTCTCAGATCATGACATGTACCAAGTACTACCTCTCTTTCAACTATGAAAAGACATTGTTGCCCTCAATTCACCATATGTATGCCCACGATTGGTTTAAACAACAATCATTCATAACACCACCAAGTGTTTGGGAAAGTCTTTGGAAAACACTTTTGAAAAAAAAAATTATTTTTATTTTTTATTTTAAATTATTTTTTTTGGTGTTTTTATATTACTTTGATGTGCTGATGTCAAAAATAATTTTTAGAAAATAAAAAAATATTATTTTGATATATTTTTGAACAAAAAATATTTTAAAAGATAACCTCAACCAAATTCCCAAACAAACACTAATTTTTATTGATTTAGCAAGGCAAGCAGATAAATAGTTGCTGTAAGTTGCACCAAAAAGCCTAACGGTCACCTTTTTCAAAATAAAAATTCAAATTCACTCTCTCCATCACCAAAAGATAACCATATAAAGCCCCTCTCTGTCTCTTTCTCTGCAACCAAGATTCTGCTCTCTCTCTCAAGAAACCCAGGAAAGAGGGATTTTTCTTAAACCCCAAGAAAAATGGCAAACAACAAATAGAAAAAGCCTGGAGAAGAAGAAGAGAGAACGATCAGCAGGTTCTTACAGTGCTAAGGAACTGTGCAATTCTTCAGAACATTTTTGTAGTCAGCAAGTCACCATTAGCTTCACCAGCATCTGCGGAGCCGTCCATTGAAAATGAAGAGAACATTCAAGAAACTGAAGAAATCTTGACTTTTGGTAGACACCCTGATTGCAATATTGTTTTAAATCACCCTAGCATTAGCCGATTCCAGAAGCTCTTGAAAATCATTTTCACAGAAGCTCTTTGTCACCGATTTATCTTCTGGTAATTCCAGCCTGCTTCCTTTGTGTTTGTTTCATTGTAGATTTTAGTAGGCTTTCCTTGTTTTTGATGGTCTGTTGATGTTATTCGTTCCTTTCTCGATTTTCTTTAATTTTTGAAAATTGCGTTGTTATATGTTGCTAGGCTAAATTTGTTTCTGTTCTGTCATTTATTTTTATGTTTTCTTGCGTTATTATATCCTTTTAGGGTGGATGTCACTGAATTTCCTTTTTATGGATTACTTGTTCTTGATGGGTTGCGTTATTAATTCTCTATAATCGTTGAATTTGGTTTTTGATCGATTCTTGGTTGATGTTTTCTTGTATTACGATGCCTTAATAGGATATCAGCTCTTTGTTTATATTTAGCTCTATTTGTGCTGTCACTGGATATGGTTTTTATAGTTTCCCTTTTCTTTCTTGAATTACTGTTTAGTATGTGACAATTGAGTTGTTATTTGTTTTATTTGATGTTTATATATATTTCTTCTTTTTTTTCTTATTAATTTTTTGCAGCTTCAAATTGGGTTTAATTTGTTTTTGACGGGGTTCCTGTTTCTTGTATAGACCATGGGACATGGAATCCAGGGAAGAAGATACCAGGGCTTCGTGTAGAGCTCAATGAAGATGATACAATAAAGGTTGGGGGCTCAACAAGGTACTAAAGACTGCTTATATATTTCTTCTTCTTTCTTTGCCGTCTTTGTGTTGTGACTGTATAGGATGAGATTTTATTGGCAACTGAAAGTAAGCCTGCCGAAGTGAAAATGTATCAGGTAATAGAATATATGCCCTGGTATTGGTATAACTAGAATATAAATATGGAGTATGTTAACTGTTTTTAATTTTGAATCCCTTGTACTGCTGAGAACGAGAGCTGATTGTTTCATGATTTTTTGCTCAAGAGTTTTCTAATTTTAATTGATGTTTCTTATGTTGGGATCGTATAGGATGAGAACTTAATGGCAACTGAAACAGAATCTGTTGAAAAGAAAGGCTGACTGGAAGTGGCAGGTAAAGATGATGGAAAATATCAGGTGAGAAATTATGGTAGATGTAGACCAAATTGTGGATAAGTGGTACAGCAGAAAATGCAAGTGTTTAAAAATTCATGCGTTTGGATATTATAGTCAAATAACTTAGTTTTCGAAATTCCATCAATTTTTCAAAATTCCATCAATTTCAGGTACAGCAGAAAATGCAAGTGTTTAAAAATTCATGCGTTTTTCTTGGTTGTCTCTTTTGTGCAGACCAAATAAATTTAAAAAGTTGAAATTTGAGAAACAGAGCCTTAGGATTTAATTTTACAGGATGTAGGCTCCTTGTATTGTGATGAGATTTGCGAGTCAATTGCAAAGAAAGAGATCTCATCAGCTGCTTTAGTGCTTGATGAAAGCATGGATTCTTTGTTTTATGATGCAAATGAAGATATAGAAAGCTCATTTAGAAATGACCATAAAGTGAGGGATATATTAAGCCCCACAACTTTCCAGGGAGTTATTTCGGGAACCAAGTATTAATAATTGGATTGTTATATGTCTTGAATCACATATTTTTTGCCTGTTATAACATAGATCTACCTTTTTTTGCTTACCCTTTTTATTTGTGGTGGACAATTAGGGTGGTAGCATGCAGATCTAGGTGAAAATGGTGCACAATTATAGTGTATTTTCTTTGGCTAAGTTCTTGTCAAATATGTTTATTCAAAAAATCTCCTCCATGCAGGAGCTAACACACCAGAGTTTATGGTTATTTCTACACCAGCTGCTAAGGAGCATGCTCGTGTTCTCAGGAAAAGAAAGTCTCTTTGATGATGTGGTAGTGTTTCCTAATAAGTATGTCATTTTTCATTCATACTCACTTCTTTGTCATGTGTTCAATTGAGATTATTTTTGATTGTTAATCCATCCAGAAATGGTTATATAATATGTTTCTGAACAAAAAATGATATTAAGATTAGTCCTATGTCCTGCCACTTCAGTTTAACTTTACACCATTAGTTAGAAAGGCAAGATCACATACTAAAAACTTCGACTTCTTAAGACCGCAGTGGGAGGTGTTATGAGGAATTAAGTTGCTGTAAAGTTAAATGATCAATGTTAGGGTGGATAACATTCCTGTTCAATCTAACAGCGTAATTAAGCAATGCATAGAAGACACAGGTGACTTGGTGTCCAAACGAAGAAAGCTTCCTCATACTCCTTTTGCTGTCTGGAAAGCCTGTCGATTTTCCAATCTTGACAAGTGTTTCCTGGAGTCTCTGATTCCTTGTAAGTCAAGCATTGCATCTCCTCTATAGCATAGTACTTGTGCAGTCCTCTTGAACTTTGTTTGAACAGGTACTGGAGCTTGGATCCCTCTTTCGCACAAAGAGATTTCAAATTCAAGAAACAGTCAAGAGTGTTGGTGGATCAGTTGAAACTGTGGAACCTTCCATAAATTCAGATGCTTCAGAGTCTCAAAACATTGGAGGGTCAGTGGAAACTACAGAGCGTCTGGAAGAGTTAAATGTTTCAGGATCTCCTCTCGTTGGAAGATTAGAGGAAACTGTGGAACCTGAAGAAAATATGTTGATTCAAGAATCAGCTGAGATCATGGAACACCCACAAAAATTTGAGTCTGAATGTCCTACTAGTGCTAGATTTGTTGAGGCCGTGGAACCTTTGGACATGTCAGAATTTTGTACTGTTGGAAGATCAGTTGAAACTGCGGAGACTCTAGAGAAGTCAAATGTGTCTGGATCTCCTTCTGCTAGTAGATTTGCTGAAACTTTGGAACGTCCTGGAAAGTTCCTGATAGTAGATCTCCCACTGCTGGTGGGTCTTCAGAACAACTAGCAATTGCTCCAGAAATGCCTATTCAGTGCACAACATTGCTGAGGTCTTTTGAGAGCCCGGAAAGACCTGATATTTATGATGAAGATGGACAGAGTTCTGAAACTGTTAAGAAAGAAATTTGTCGTAACCTGGATCAAGAACTTGATCTCAATCTGCTGAATGAGGTAAAGCAGTGACAATGGTCAAGTTGCTTACTAAGACGTCAAAATATCATGCCAGGCATTAATATCCTTCTAAGATTCTTATACTTCTGGGTGTAAGCTTATTGAACTGATGTATGATATTGTTTCTTTTTTCTCCAGGACATGAATACATCTGGAGATAATCAGGAGCACTGTAAGAACTATAAGAAGTGAATTTTTTGTATGTATTATGATTGTAGATGGGTGGTCAGAAAGAACCAGGTATTATAAAGGTTTGCAATACTCATTCAACTGATGCGTCAATGTCTGATTCTTGCTTCAAAATTCTCCATTTAATTTGCTTGACAGAGTGGCAGTGAAATGCTTGCATGCAAGTTTTCTGATACAGAAGAAAATAAGACGGAGGAAGTACTAAATTTATTGCAATACACCAGCATCTGCTCGGCGCTCCTTGCAGAGGAATCTGTGAGCTCATCTTTTCCTATTGGATTCCTCTCTGAGATCATAGATAGCAAACAATGCCAGACCCTAGAATCTGTACTTGCTTCAATTGAAAACCAGGAGAACTTACAGACCTCTCATGTCGGACCAGAGAAAAAACTGAGCTCCCATAACATCTGGTCAAGAAGAGGTAAACCAAAAGCTATTCGTCAAAAAAGAAACTAATCATTAAATCCTTGGCATTAATGTTTCTTAATTTCGTTCTAATGCTTGCAGGTAATATTGACAACTCTGTTAAAGGTTCATATAAGAGGAGGCTTGTTTGAAAAATCTAGAGACCTTCTAATAGAACTGGATACCTTGGGCTTTGCAAAAAAAAGAGGTAAATGAAGCTCAAACTGACATATTTAAGTGTGATCAAAGATGTATTTTCTATCTCTTATGTTTTTGGATGGAAATTGAGATTGAGGAAATTATGTCAACAAATTGGGTTCAGGTTCAATCTTTTCTGAAATCTACAACCATCTTTTTTTTTTCCTTCCTTTTTCTATAATTCTGTAGCTCATTACATGTAAATCCATTGGTAGATGCCTTATTGTTTATTGATGGACGTCTTGCTAAGAATGGGCGTATAGATGAAGCAAGATTAATTTTCGATGGAATGAAGGAAAAACATGTAAAATCTGGTATGTAATCAATGACATGTTGGCATTTTATCATCTTACCGAGGTGTCCTTTTTGAAGAGGCGAAGGAGGTGTCAGAGGAGTTTGAAGCCAAGTATGATAAATATGACATAGTTATATTAAATACAATTCTTTATACCTACTTTAGAATAGGTGAAAAAGAGAATGTGATGCGAATAATGAGGAAAATGGATGAAATAACAATGCATAGGAAAGGCCATCAACCTATGGAGGTATGCTTGCTTTTTATTTATACCTAACTTCTTGCTAAGAGACTTTTGAGACAACCTCTTTGATTTATTTATCCATTTGGTTTCTTTCCAATACAGTTTGAAGTTTTTAATCTTATTGGCTATTGAATTCAAACATGATCCTGCAAAAGCACGATAAAGACACAAAGATCAAGAAACTGATCCATTGCTTTCTAGTAACCTTTGAAAGAGGGCTGCAATCTGTAATTTAGAATCAATAAACTAACTGAAAGATTGTGACAGTGAAACGTTTTACATCTATTTTTTTTCCAGGAGCTTTGTTCCTCATTGATTCTTCATCTTTGGTTGAGGATATTTTACACATTCTTATTCCTTAAAGGCTTCTCAAAGATGCTTATTTAGTAGCTAAGGTATGCTATACTCTCTTGAAGATTATTGGATTTTTGCTTTGAATGTTTTCTCTAAACATTTTTGTCAGGATAATGCAGAATTGATCTCTAAAGCTGCAATTAAGGAGTTTGCAAGCTCATTTGTGAAGCTTGGTAACATCAATTTGATAAAATATGTTAGGAAGGTTATTCTTGGTTCTGGATACAAGATTGATGAGGTAATGACGATAGACTTATATGAAGTTATATTTGTCAATATTTTGCTAGTTTTTATTTGATAGAGAAACTTGCAGTTCAATCATTACTTATAGTTCATATTACCATGCCAAACTCATGATGCATGCTAGGTTATGGGGACTCTATTATAAAGATGAATGCATGCTGAGAATTGTAAAAGCTAGGCATCAAGATAAAAACATAAAATATAAAGCCACATTCACTTTAGATTCAATCAATACCTTTATATATATGTAATATTCAGGATGAGATATCCTCGGTTGGATCCCAAGTAGAGGGTCTGAAGGTAGTATGATAGCGTGCTGCTCTCTCTCTCTCTTCTTTTGGATGAAGAAAGATGACATGCCTTTTGGTCTTTTTTCTGTTTGTGATTCTTGTTCTGAACCTCATTGCATGGGTCATTGTGCTTGGGCGTTATGAACAATGAAGAAGAAGATTCACGGTGAAGATTGCTCAATATTTTACATGCCATTCCATAACATCCGAGCATATGATTGTTTGGTAACCTGTTTTTCTTGTTTGTGCAGAGATGAGTTTATTTGCCAGATGTTTGATCTTAATGCTAAGATAAGGTTGGTCTCACTTACTTGGACATATGTAGCTTTAACTGGGAATTTGTGTATCCCCTGTATGATATATAATTGCACTCTTTGATTAATTTCATGATTGTGGAGATGGTTTCTTCATGGAAGATGAATTGCTGTGTGGATGCATATGATTTGTTTATTGATTTGACCTAGTTTCAGAATTTTATAAATATACTAAATTAAAGAGATCTTCTACAAGTTCTTCACTGTTTTATGGCAGAAATTATAGTGGTTTGTGTGAATTTGATTGATGCCATTACCTTCAAGTTTTTCTTTCAACTCTTTTGAATCTGAAGTAATGACAAGAAGTTTTTCTTTGTTATAGATATGCTTGAGCTTCTTCTTTTTCTACTTTTTTGCTCTGTATAAAAATATAAAGGACTGGCAACATATAAATCCCCCTTTTCATATGTATATACCATTAGATTTTACGACTCAACCACATTCCACCTGAATCACCCACACACTTTTATGAGCTTTTAGAAGCTTGTAATCTTACCTTCCTAGTAGTGTTTGAAATTAAACCAAGCTCTCTGCAAGTCCTTGAACTGTTTCATTCCTTGGATGCATAATTCTTTAGGCTTGGCCTTGAAGCTTGAGGATAAACTTCTTTTTTGTATTTTATCTCACGGTCCTTGTTTTAAACAGAAAAGAACAAACGCAAGAAGGCATGAGAACAAAAATCAAGAGCTCATGCATTTCAAGGTTTAACGCCATTGCATTATGTGAGATAATGGGAATGCAAAGATATGAGTATGTTTAGGAGGCAACATGGATACTAGAATTATTAAATTTGAGAAAAAGAACTATTTTCTCGGAAGAGGAAAAAAAACTAGTGTTGGTATGTTAGATAAGCTGCAGAGGGGATGCTGTGTGAAGGTAATCTATAAACAGAAGTTGTAGATTTTTCTTCCTCTTATCTCCTAGCGTCTTCGCCCATCTCAAACTGTATGACCTATAATATAGGATATCCTTCATAATACTTTCTGTGTTTTCCTATAGTTAAATGAATAATAAGAATGTGATATCATGGATCTGAATGAACGTTCTGGTAGTAGAGTAAAAAAACTAATTTTATAACTTATATGTTAATATAGGAAATTTCAAGAGGAAAAGAGCAGCATTGGAACCATGGCAGGTGATGCCACCTGTATAGAACATTTTACTGCTCTAACAGCCGAGCCTTTTTCCATATGCTGATTTTTCAATATATATTTTTTTGTCGATGTTGATATTAATTCATGGCAATTCTTGACAGTTCTTTTTCCTTTGATTTTTCTTTTTTCATTTTAATAAGCTTGGTGACAGTAAGTGTGCAGAATTAAGTGTTTTTCTTTTTTCTCAAAAAAAAAAAGCTTCTGATTGATCAAAGTAGCTGATCCCTGATTGATTTGATTCAAGTTTGAGAAACTCTTATGAGTAATTTTTTTCATGAATGAATCCATTTATCTGGTGTGACCATAAAATAAAATTCAACCTTTGAGTTGCTGATAACACTGGTTTGTTTGATATGTAGAATGGATGCGGTGTTTGTTTTGATGCTTTTCTATAGTATTATTGTCAGGCTTAGTGGGATCATGATTTTGGATTGTGCTTCCAATTTGATCATTCTTATAATTGTACAGAATTCGAATAGATCAAGAAGTTTTGGATTGTGTGCGGCATGGGATTTTATATTTGAGTTTGCTCATCTTCCACAGCAAAATCATTTGATTTGTCTACATATTCAGCATATTTTGTTTTCCACATCGTGTCTTTTGATTTATATATGGAATCATGTGTTTAAGTTTCTTAAGGTCCCATTTCGAGTACAGAATGTTATTGTAAATTTCAGTCGAGGTTAAAAATGTACAGATATTAAGAAAATGTAAATGGATGTACCTGCTGCCGCAATTTCAATCTGTTTCTTACTGTGGGTGCATGCACATATGACTCGCCTTTGATTAGCTCATGAACTCATGATTGGTTGAGACATTAGCCTTTTAGCAAAACCTATTAGAGCAGATTTTAAAGCATGGCATTTTGTATTTTTAAAGGAAGTGCTGTCTTTGCCCATTTCTTTGGGAGGCCTTGCTCTTCATGAGGCTTCAGCTTTACTCTGACTTGTGGCAGCCTTAGAGAGAATGAAGGGAAGAGAAATTTATTTTTCTAAGCAAATATAGAGACAGATTGATGTGATTGGGTGTGCTGGGTATGGAGCATAGGGGAGTAATTTGGGTGGACTTAAATGATATCTACTTTGACACAGTAAATTTCTTACCATCTTAGCCATGGAAGGAGGCTTGCTGAACCTGCACTATATACTTGTGTTCTGGGAATGTTTGTTTCTTTATTCATTTTTCCCCCCTGCTTTGGTGGTTCTTTTAAATGTTACGTGAATCACTACAAGCATGGACGTTACTAGTCTATTAACTTAAAACTGTTTGGTCAAAATATTGAGGAGGCATATTTGTTCTTCTCAGGATACACAGATCATATAGACAACTGTTATATCCAAAGAAAAAAAGGTTAGATAGGTAATTGACAAACTGCAAGGCATTTGTATGCATTATGAACTAGCACCCGACTCCAATTCATCCCCTATTTTCTTTTCCTTTTACCATCAATTTGCAAATGCCTTCTTTGATTGGATATAGAATGTCTTTAATTAGATATATAATATGCTGCTTTGGTTTGATGTTGAGGGAATCATTGTGTATTTATTTCAGAACCAGACAGACAAGCTGTAAAGAAGGTAGTTACTGAAGTTGAGTTAAGAGCTCTTGAGGATATTCTTGCCCGTGTAGCTTCTCAAACAACTAAAGAGGAACAAGAATACATCGCAGAGGAGAATATTCAAAATCAGGTAAGAAGTTGGTTCAAGAGTTCTATAGATGTTCTGTTGTTTATAGAAATATTCAAGAATTCCTCCACACTTCTTCTTCTACCTAAAAGTTTGTGAAAGTTTTCCTTGAGAGCAGTTTGGGTTGCCTGTTTCTTTGCAGGTCCAGAAGGACCGTATTGACCTTCAGAGGAAGTTTTCTCTGATGGAGGCAATAGTGAAAGAAACAAAAGCATTGCAGGACTTAACAAGATATCCTTACAAACATTACAATGTGTGGAACTGGCTGTCTGGTCATGATTAACTATACCTGTTCTTGGAGGAGAGAGATAAATGTCCTGGCAGGTCATACAATTCAATTGATGGTAAATGATATTGAGAGTATGCCTACAGATATGAGCAGCCCATAAGAACATCTGATTTCTAGATTTTTATCATTCCAAAAACCACCATTTACAAAAATAGCTCGTAGATGTTTCGGAAGGCTACTTATGAGCAGTTTTTCAAAAATGCCGTGTAATGTTTTTGAAGTTCCTAACTCACTGATGTTGAATGGTTGGTCAATTTTATGTTTTCAGCCATCAGAAACATTTTTCATGCTGACATTTCTCCCAGTGAAAAGAGGGGAAATCCCAGTAAAAACAAAGGAAAAAAGAACAGATAAAACTTTTTGTCTACAAATCAAGTAAAAATGGATTGCAATCTTACAGGCACAGCTAATTAAAACATACGATGCATGTACAAACTTTAAGTGTCTTTGACCGGAAACAAGCAGACTTCTGAGTTGGAACAGCATTATGCTTCCCTTGCTGAGCAGTTGCCAAAGAGATGTGTATGTCCCCTTTGTTATGCAGATAATGTTGAGGTCCTGGGTGGTGTTCTTCAGTCGAATGAGGTAAATTGATTGTAAGTACTCTACTTGTTATTGCTGCATCCAATAAATATGAAATATGTACTGAAATCTGGACTCTGTGGCTATTAGCATGTGTTGCTAATTTTTATGGTTACGATCATAGTAGGAAGCTATTGCTCTATGCTCTATCGAAGGCCTACCAAGTGGAAAAGTGTTCTCGACTGTTTTTTTCATTTAAATTTTCATGCTATTCCTTTTCAGTGTGTAACCTGCTATATCAATTTGTCAGTCAAAAGATCGAAACCATTACTCTTTCTCTGTCTCTGATTATCCATTATTACACTCTTTTGAAGGAAACAAATCATGTAGTTATTATTCAACTTTCACTTAAAATGATGCATCTCTAGAAAGCTAGCTGTGGCACCATAACATGCCTAAACGCCAGCAGCATTGCCTAAAATTGCATCTCCTCTGTCTCTGCTATTGTATTTGCATGTTTGTATGCAATGATCCTGTACCCTTTACTGATTATCTGGAAATCAGTGATAGCAAGGTAGATTTGTCCCCTCCTTTGCCATCGATTGGCTCCTGAAATGAAAATTATATTGGTATTAGTATGATTTATATGAGTTCATGATTCATGGCAATAAACTTATTTCATTTTCAAATATAAATTACACAGCCAGAACTTACCATTTTCCCGGAAGGCATAGGCAGAAAGGTGCCTGTAGGAAAAACCTTGGAAAATAGGAAAGTTGCTTCACTCCTTTTCCATGCCACAGGATTCTGTCACACCTGTCGCCAGTTCGAAGACCCATATTGGCCTTGTGATGGCTAATTAGGGTAAATAACAATTCAACAAAACTGTTGTTCACTGACGTACCACACTGGAGTTCTTTGTTTCTCTCCTGATCTGCCTGGCAGACCAGCTGTGTAGCGATAGCAATTTGATTTCGAGTATTTGTATGTTGGTGCGAATTCTATGTTCCCTTCTCTCAAACCTTAGAATACTCCTCCATCTTCCAGTTCCTTTCGGAGCTGATCAAATTCCTGCAATACTCTAGTTTTTGATTTCATGAAGTCTGATTTATCAAAAATCATCCTCAGTCCCGAAGGAAAACTTGCTGAACCACGGGTAGAAACTCTCTTATTTGGTTTCTAGAGATCATGTACTAGTTTATTTGTAGCTCACCTTGTCTGTTAATGCAGGTCAAGTGTTAGATGCAAGAACTGCTTTCGGGTCTGCAGCACTGCCATGATAGGGGGATTTTACACAGAGACATTAAAGGATCAAACTTATTAATTGATAAAGATGGGATGCTAAAGATTGCTGATTTCGGGCTTTCAAATTATTATTCTCCTAAACAGAAGCAGCCTCTCACGACACGAGTTGTGACACTTTGGTACAGAGCTCCTGAGCTATTGTTGGGTGCCACAGACTATGGAACTGGTATTGATCTCTGGAGTGCAGTTCCAGCTTGTTGCTTCAGTTGGGTCTTCCACTCCTATCACCTTGTCTGTTAATGCAGGTCAAGTGTTACAGGCAACAACTGCTTTCGGGTCTGCAGCACTGCCATATATATTTGTCAACCCTACCACTGACTTTTGGCTCGGCTATCGCCAAAACATCAAATCCATATAATGGAGGGAGAGCGGAAGAAATTAAATGGAATCGAAGGAGAGGGAAGATGAAGAATGATCAGTCACTGAAGCACGTGCATGAAGGAACAAATGACTCAATTAGTCTACTTCTTCAAGAACTGATAGACGACTATCAAAAGACCCCAGGATTGTAACAACATTATCAGTTATAGTTTGGCTTTCCTGAAGTGCTTCTCTCATCTTTGCTGCTCTTTCACCGAGTGAATCCATGCCTGACACCGCCACGATCATATTTTCTTTCTTTTGAGAAAAATAGAGAAAACCCAGAAATAAAATTATAGAAAGAACCGAAAAGTTTTTTAAAATTCATGCTTGAAATTTTGACTAGTTACAAGCAATTATAGAAGTTTACACAAAAATGTTTATGTAAATCAATAATTCAGGATAATCCCTAGAGTTTGCAGATAATTTGTTATTCTTCAATTAATATAAATTCAATCCTCCACCTGAAAATCAAATTTATACTCAAATACTTACAAAAATCAATAATTCGTTTATCTTTTTTTCAATTACATTATCAAATATCAAATTTACATTTACAATCAATACATTCATAGTTATTCTTCAATTAATATAATTTACAATCAATAAATTTACTTAGTTTTCTTTAACTAATATGAAAGTTAGCCACACTAATAGATTTAATTATTCCTTCCATAAACATTGTTTATGAGTTTTTTAGAGGTAAGAAAACTCGATTTCAACCTTCAGGTTCCCTAAACCTCATATTTTGAAATTTACAAAATATGTCCAATAGAGTACTCCTCCGGACCCCTCTCGGTTTTTACATTATATATGGAGTTCTAGAACTACAAACCGAGTGATTTCAGTCCTATGTGAAACACAACATCCTAACTCACATCTCCTATGCAGAAGCTTATTTCCAATTCATTCATTTTCAAATCTTAAAGTTCAAATTAACATTGAACAACAATTTTGTCCAATAACACACAACTTAACCTATTCTCAAAGTTTTGTGCATATATAGAGCTAATACTTCTAAATGCAACTTTCATGGAGGAAATTGTCTTAATTCAATCGTTTTCAAATCTTAAATTTTAACTAAACACTTTCATTGAAGAATAAAAGCTTAGGGAGGATCAAATTTTATAGGAAATAAAAACTTAAGAAGGATAGAATTGTAAAAGAAATCAATTTTAAAAAACTATATCAAATAAAATAAATAGCAATCACAAGGATGAGGATCAAATTGAAAATTGAAAAAGATTTCTATCTTTATAAATTATTTCAAATAAGATAAATATTAAAAACATTATGAGCAAATCTAAAGAAATAACAAATTAAAGGGTTATTTTGAGTATTTGAAGAGCTATGCATGGAAATCAAGGACAAAGAAAAGAAGAAGAAAAATGATCATCAATGTCAAGCTAAAAGGACGTTGGCAACACACATCGTCCTATCATGGAGAAGACAAACATCGCGCACGAAATGAGGATTTCAGTAATCAGAAGGCCCCGCACATGCCACTCATTTGTTTGCGTGTGTGCTACATTAGTCAACAAATTTTTTTAAATAATATTTAATATTTCAAAAATACCAATTAATCAATTAAATTTTAACCAAAAAACCATGATGAAGATAAGAAAGTCCATGAAAGATAGTTTAGTAGTTCTTATCCTTTTAAGGTAATTAAATAATTTTACTGTGAATGAAAAATTTCAAAGACTTAAAAACCCTTGCATGAGAATTTTATTTTAGGTATATCTAAGTAATTTTACTTTGAAAAAAAGCTAAACGACTTGTGCCATATAAAATTTGAAAATAACAATCAAATCATGTGAAAATACAATATTGTCTTCAATACCTAATTCAAAGATTTTATAATTAAAGAGCAAATTCATCATCCATTATTATAGTGAATAGTATTGTGTATGTAAATGCAATATTGACATATTTTTTATTTGTTAATGAAAGAATTTCTCATGTTACTCTGTTGTGAGTCATATCTTTTTAAAAAAACACATAATAGTATGGTGTATGTAAGGGTTAAGACCTTGAATGATGACATAATTACTAGTACAAGTTTCGATCTACAGATCTTAGTTTCTGCTGATTTAACAAAAAGTCATCCATTTAACCAGTTAAATTGTTGAATACAAAGGAAAAAAACATTGGTCTCTTAAATCCAAGAAATGGGAAAATTAAAACTTCTAGTCTAATATATGGGAACAAGGAGAAGCCAAGGAGCCTATGAAAACGAAAATAAAGACACAAAATTAAGATGAAGGAAAGAAGAAAACTTCTGATGATGAAGTTCTCACTCAATATTGTTGCTTAATGAAGATAAAAACAAGAGACGTATTGGAAGGCAGGTTCTGTACTATTCAAATAAAATAAAATAAAATAAAAAGAGCCTATAAATAAGCTTTATATAAGGATGCTCCTTTCATACCCACGATTCTAGCAACATGAACAACACTTTCTCAGCCACTATAACAAATCCCTAAAGACTTGGTCTACTGTGGCTAAAACAAGCATAAAAGAAATAAACATTAAATAAAAAAATTAAATAAATCTTAACACCCTCCCTTAAACTGAAACCTGCAGATAACAATTTAAAAGACAAAGCCATCCTTCTATAGAACTCTTGATCACTGTAGATCATGAACAAACTCCAAGTAGGCCATGTAATTTCACAGATGTAGCAATTTCATAGAGAGGTTTGGTCTATATATTTGCAACTTGGTCTTCACTCCAACAATAAACCAGGTTAATTGTTCCATCATTGCTAAGATCTCTTAAGAAATAATATCTCACATCGATATGTTTGCTTCTTCCATCTAGCACTTGATTTTTGGAGAGTTTAATTGCTAAGTTGTTATCAAATAAAGACTGTTGTGGCTCTAATTTGCTGGAACTATAGCTCTTCAAGAATTCTTCTTAACCAAATAGCTTGACAAGCACAAGCCGTGGAAACAATGAATTAAGTTTGTATAGTTGATAAAGTGACAATTTGTTGCTTCTTAGAAGACCATGAAACAACATCTATGCCTATCATAAAAACATAACCTAAAGTGTTTCTTCTGTCATCTTGATCACCTACATAATCATTGTTAGTAAAACCAACAAGCTCCATCTCTTAACCTTTCTTATAGAACAACCCAAAATCCTTAGTTCCTTGCAAGTAACGAAGGATCCTTTTGGCTGTTAGCAAATGCATTTATGTTGGATTCTCCATATACATACTAATTAAGCTCACAAAATACATTATGTCTGGTCTTATTGCAGTTAAATACATCAAACTGCCAACAATTTGCCTGTAAAGTGTGTTGTCCACTTTCTTCCCTTCATGATCTTTGTTTAGCTCCAAACCAAATTCAGTTGAATTGCTAGGATTGCAATCCTTCATCTAAAATCTGTCCAAAATATCTTGCACATACCTCTTTTGAGAATTAAAGATCCCATTAGCAAATTGCACTACGTCTATGCTAAGAAAGTAATGCATCAAACCAAGGTCAGACATCTCAAATTCAATCATCATACAAATTTTGAATTCCTTAAACATGAAAACATCATTTCCAATAAATATAAGATCATCTACATATAAGCAAACAATAAGCAGTTTCCCCTTATCTCTAATTTTAACAAATAAGGTATGCTCATATGGACATTTGTGGAAGCCTGCTCTCAAAAAATAAGATTGAATATGACTGTACCAAGCTTGTGGAACTTGTTTTAATCCATAAAGAGCCTTTTTTTAATCGATAAATTTTATGCTCATATCCTATCTTAATATGACCAAGAGGTGATTCAACATATACATGTTCTTCCAAGTTTCCATGCAAGAATGTCATTTGACATCCACCTGGAAAATAGGCCACAAGTTTTGCGCAACTAATGCAATCAACAATCTAATTGTATCATTTCTTGCAACAGGAGCAAAAACTTTTGTATAATCAATTCCATATTCTTGTTTATATCCTTTAACTACCAAACATGCCTTATACTTATCAACTTCACCATTTTTTGTTAGTTTGGTTTTGAAAACCCACTTTACACCAATGGAAAGCTATTCTTATGGAAGATTAGTCAGATCCCAAGTGCCATTTCCTTCAATGGCATCAATCTCATCATTCATTGTCTTTCTCCATTTTTTTGTCTTTGACAACACTTTCAAATGTTGTAAGATCACAATCTGAAAATAAAGCAAAATGTGATTGGATCTTCAATGCTAGTTACCTTATAGTCTTCCATCGAAGCAAACCTTTCTCAAATACGATGAAGAGATTGAGCTATTGCATCAGTAGCTTCTATTGTTGCTGGTAAAATTTCATTAGTTGTTGTGTGTGCTTCTGAATAATTGTTGTGCATAATGGCTACTGGAGTTGGCTTTCTTTTGGAATCAATGTCAAAAATAGTTTGTATAGGTTGCTGCCTATTCCAATCCCAAGTATTTTCCTCATCAAAGACAACATCTTGGTTGGTCACAATCCTTTTTGGGAGTGGATCGAACAACTTATAAGCCTTGGAACATTCACTCATGCTTAGAAAGACATATTTTTCACCATTATCATCAAGCTTCTTTCTCTTCTCATTTGGGACGTGTGCATAAGTTATGCAACCAAAATTTTTGAAGTGATATACAATTGGTTTACTCCCACTCCATTATCATCAAGCTTCTTTCTCTTCTCATCTGGGATGTGTATATAAGTTATGCAACCAAAATTTTTGAAGCGATCTACAGTTGGTTTACTCCCACTCCAAGCTTCTTTAGGTGTCATATTCTAAATAGAAAAAGTGGGACTTCTGTTGAACACAAGAATGCATCAATTGAATGCCTTTAGCCAAAAAACTCTTTGGAATGTTTCCTCTTGCTAGTAGACTTCTCACCATGTTGAGAATGGTTCTATTTTTCCTCTTGGATGCACCATTCTATTGTGGTGTATAAACACCTATCAGTTTTCTTCCAATGCCATGATCAATACATAAAACTTCAAATTTGATTGAATAATATTCTCCACCACGATATGTTTAAAGGGTCTTCATAGTCTTTTCTGTTTCATTCTCCACATGAGCTAAGGCTTTTAAATATACAAAAAGCTTTTGACTTTAGCTGTAAGAAATAAACCCATATTTTTCGAGTAAAATCATCAATGAAGGTAATTAAGTATTTTTCACCTCTATTTGAAGATAGATTTATCGATCCATAAATGTAAGAATGTACCAACTCTAGAACAGGCTTCGCTCTTTATGACTCTCCTTGAGGGAATAGAGAATGATGTTGTATGCTAACAACACATTCTTCACAAATTTGAGAAGCAGTGTGAATTTTAGGGAGGCCTACTACCATATCTTTCTGTTCAAATGTCTTTAATCCACTAAAATTCAAGTGGCCATAACAAAAATGCCAAAGCCACAAAAAATCTTTTATTTTAGCCATAAACAAGGCTGAGATGTTATTATCTTTAATGGAAACAACCTAATTGAACTCATCTGAACTATGCTCCTCTTGAAGGATCATATATCTCACATGCACCATTTTGTATAGTTATCACATACCCCTTTTCTTGCAATTATCCAGCACTCAAAAAAATACTTTTCAAGTTAGGAACATAATTATTTTCACAAAACCATTCTTGGTTCTTATCTCAATCTCACCTTTTTCCCATTGCATTCACAGTAGAGTTATCACCAAAGCTTACTATAGAATAATCTTCATCAAAATAAGAAAAAAGAAGACTTGCATCCACAAATATGATTAATTCAAGCCCGTATCCACTACCAATTTCTGATTAACTTCCACAAACATCAATAATGGCAAAATGTGATTGCACTCCCTTGTCTCTGTCATTAGGTAGCCTAGTATAACATTCAGAACGATAATGTCCAAAATTATGACATCTAAAACATTCCTCGGATTTTTAAAAGTGTTGAACCCGTCCTCTGCCTTTGCTTTGATCATCAACAACCTTAAAGTAGTGTCCACTACCATCTTTATTACCTTTTCCTCCAATTTCTTTATCTCTACCTCTGCCCCTTCCTCTAGAATTTGAGAGCTGAGTAAAAGTAGAAGCTTTTAGGGCTTGCTCATCTGTATTTGAACTTTGGTTCATCTTCTATTCATGGACTAGTAAGGAGCTATGCAATTCATCAAGAAAGTGTGATTCTATGTCTTTTGATTCTTCAATTGAAAAGGCGACAGTCAAATTTTGGTGCCAAAGAACTTTTTTTTTTTTCAACAATGACACCATCGCCCATCTTCTCACCGTGAAATTGCATTTTGTTGTTTATCTCCATAGTCCTGGCACAATAGTTGGTGACTGATTCTCCAACTTTCATTTGTAGGGTTTCAAAATCTCGTCTTAAGGCTTAAAGTTGTGCATGTTTTACTCTTGTAGAACCTTGATATTTCTTCTTCATGGAGTCCCATATATCCTTGGAAGTTTCTATGCTAAGAATGGTTTCCAAGATGGGATTATCGATTGCCTGCAACAAGTAATTTTTTGCCTTTTAATCTTTAAGCTTTGTCCCTTCCAATTCTGTTTTCTAGGCATCTATCAAGATTGCAGTCGTTGTTGGTGCTTCAATTCTAGATTCAACGATTGGCTAGTATTCCTTTGATCGAAGGAAGTTCTCCATTAACATACAACACATCGTCTTATCATGGAGAAGACAAACATCGCGCACGAAATGAGGATTTCAGTAATCAGAAGGCCCCCGCACATGCCACTCATTTGTTTGCGTGTGTGCTACATTAGTCAACAACTTTTTTTAAATAATATTTAATATTTCAAAAATACCAATTAATCAATTAAATTTTAACCAAAAAACCATGATGAAGATAAGAAAGTCCATGAAAGATAGTTTAGTAGTTCTTATCCTTTTAAGGTAATTAAATAATTTTACTGTGAATGAAAAATTTCAAAGACTTAAAAACCCCTGCATGAGAATTTTATTTTAGGTATATCTAAGTAATTTTACTTTGAAAAAAAGCTAAACGACTTGTGCCATATAAAATTTGAAAATAACAATCAAATCATGTGAAAATACAATATTGTCTTCAATACCTAATTCAAAGATTTTATAATTAAAGAGCAAATTCATCATCCATTATTATAGTGAATAGTATTGTGTATGTAAATGCAATATTGACATATTTTTTATTTGTTAATGAAAGAATTTCTCATGTTACTCTGTTGTGAGTCATATTTTTCTAAAAAAACACATAATAGTATGGTGTATGTAAGGGTTAAGACCTTGAATGATGACATAATTACTAGTACAAGTTTCGATCTAGAGAACTTAGTTTCTGCTGATTTAACAAAAAGTCATCCATTTAACCAGTTAAATTGCTGAATACAAAGGAAAAAAACATTGGTCTCTTAAATCCAAGAAATGGGAAAATTAAAACTTCTAGTCTAATATATGGGAACAAGGAGAAGCCAAGGAGCCTATGAAAATGAAAATAAAGACACAAAATTGAGATGAAGGAAAGAAGAAAACTTCTGATGATGAAGTTCTCACTCAGTATTGTTGCTTAATGAAGATAAAAACAAGAGACGTATTGGAAGGCAGGTTCTGTACTATTCAAATAAAATAAAATAAAATAAAAAGAGCCTATAAATAAGCTTTATATAAGGATGCTCCTTTCATACCCACGATTCTAGCAACATGAACAACACTCCAAGTAGGCCATGTAATTTCACAGATGTAGCAATTTCATAGAGAGGCTTGGTCTATATATTTGCAACTTGGTCTTCACTCCAACAATAAACCAGGTTAATTGTTCCATCATTGCTAAGATCTCTTAAGAAATAATATCTCACATCGATATGTTTGCTTCTTCCATCTAGCACTTGATTTTTGGAGAGTTTAATTGCTAAGTTGTTATCAAATACAGACTGTTGTGGCTCTAATTTGTTGGAACTATAGCTCTTCAAGAATTCTTCTTAACCAAATAGCTTGACAAGCACAAGCTGTGGCAACAATGAATTAAGTTTGTATAGTTGATAAAGTGACAATTTGTTGCTTCTTAGAAGACCATGAAACAACATCTATGCCTATCATAAAAACATAACCTAAAGTGTTTCTTCTGTCATCTTGATCACCTACATAATCATTGTTAGTAAAACCAACAAGCTCCATCTCTTAACCTTTCTTATAGAACAACCCAAAATCCTTAGTTCCTTGCAAGTAACGAAGGATCCTTTTGGCTGTTAGCAAATGCATTTATGTTGGATTCTCCATATACATACTAATTAAGCTCACAAAATACATTATGTCTGGTCTTATTACAGTTAAATACATCAAACTGCCAACAATTTTTTTTTAAAGTGTGCTGTCCATTTTCTTCCCTTCATGATCTTTGTTTAGCTCCAAACCAAATTCAGTTGAATTGCTAGGATTGCTCATTGGAATGTTTCCACTTGCTAGTAGACTTCTCACCATGTTGAAAATGGTTCTATTTTTCCTCTTGGATGCACCATTCTATTGTGGTGTATAAACACCTATCAGTTTTCTTCCAATGCCATGATCAATACAAAAAACTTCAAATTTGATTGAATAATATTCTCCACCACGATATGTTTAAAGGGTCTTAATAGTCTTTTTTGTTTCATTCTCCACATGAGCTAAGGCTTTGAAATATACAAAAAGCTTTTGACTTTAGCTGTAAGAAATAAACCCATGTTTTTCGAGTAAAATCATCAATGAAGGTAATTAAGTATTTTTCACCTCTATTTGAAGATAGATTTATCAATCCATAAATGTAAGAATGTACCGGCTCTAGAACAGGCTTCGCTCTTTATGACTCTCCTTGAGGGAATAGAGAATGATGTTGTTTGCTAACAACACATTCTTCACAAATTTGAGAAGCAGTGTGAATTTTAGGGAGGCCTACTACCATATCTTTCTGTTGAAATGTCTTTAATCCACTAAAATTCAAGTGGCCATAACGAAAATGCCAAAGCCACAAAAAATCTTTTATTTTAGCCATAAACAAGGCTGAGATGTTATTATCTTCAATGGAAACAACCTAATTGAACTCATCTGAACTATGCTCCTCTTGAAGGATCATATATCTCACATGCACCATTTTGTATAGTTATCACATACCCCTTTTCTTGCAATTATCCAGCACTCAAAAAAATACTTTTCAAGTTAGGAACATAATTATTTTCACAAAACCATTCTTGGTTCTTATCTCAATCTCACCTTTTTCCCATTGCATTCACAGTAGAGTTATCACCAAAGCTTACTATAGAATAATCTTCATCAAAATAAGAAAAAAGAAGACTTGCATCCACAAATATGATTAATTCAAGCCCGTATCCACTACCAATTTCTGATTAACTTCCACGAACATCAATAATGGAAAAATGTGATTGCACTCCCTTGTCTCTGTCATTAGGTAGCCTAGTATAACATTCAGAACGATAATGTCCAAAATTATGACATCTAAAACATTCCTCGGATTTTTAAAAGTGTTGAACCCGTCCTCTGCCTTTGCTTTGATCATCAACAACCTTAAAGTAGTGTCCACTACCATCTTTACTACCTTTTCCTCCCCTTTCTTTATCTCTACCTCTGCCCCTTCCTCTAGAATTTGAGAGTTGAGTAAAAGTAGAAGCTTTTAGGGCTTGCTCATCTGTATTTGAACTTCGGTTCATCTTCTATTCATGGACTAGTAAGGAGCTATGCAATTCATCAAGAAAGTGTGATTCTATGTCTTTTGATTCTTCAATTGAATAGGCGGCAGTCAAATTTTGGTGCCAAAGAACATATTTGTTTTTCAACAATGACACCATCGCCCATCTTTTCACCGTGAAATTGCATTTTGTTGTTTATCTCTATAGTCCTGGCACAATAGTTGGTGACTGATTCTCCAACTTTCATTTGTAGGGTTTCAAAATCTCGTCTTAAGGCTTAAAGTTGTGCATGTTTTACTCTTGTAGAACCTTGATATTTCTTCTTCATGGAGTCCCATATATCCTTGGAAGTTTCTATGCTAAGAATGGTTTCCAAGATGGGATTATCGATTGCCTGCAACAAGTAATTTTTTGCCTTTTAATCTTTAAGCTTTGTCCCTTCCAATTCTGTTTTCTAGGCATCTATCAAGATTGCAGTCGTTGGTGGTGCTTTAATTCTAGATTCAACGATTGGCTAGTATTCCTTTGATCGAAGGAAGTTCTCCATTAACATACAACAATGGTCATAGTGACCATCAAAATGTGGGATGGTTGCTTGCACAAAGTTTGAATCTGATGTCATCGTTGTTCTTCTATGGCTACTTCTTCAATTGTGAAAAACTCAAAAATTAGGGATTTTAGGCTAATTGAGAAATAATTAGGAGGCTTAACCTAATAGTTAGCCAACCCTTTCTATATATATGTGTAGGGCAATATACAATAGTAATGGTGGAGATTTACCACATAGGAATATATACAATATTTCCTATTTAGTTACATTCTATATTTCCTATTTAGTTACATTCTATAATACGCCCCCTCAAGTTGAGGGTGGAGGATCAACCCAAAGCTTGAACCGAAAAGCAGTAAACGAAGAGCTGATCAAATTCCTGCAATACTCTAGTTTTTGATTTCATGAAGTCTGATTTATCAAAAATCATCCTCAGTCCCGAAGGAAAACTTGCTGAACCACGGGTAGAAACTCTCTTATTTGGTTTCTAGAGATCATGTACTAGTTTATTTGTAGCTCACCTTGTCTGTTAATGCAGGTCAAGTGTTAGATGCAAGAACTGCTTTCGGGTCTGCAGCACTGCCATGATAGGGGGATTTTACACAGAGACATTAAAGGATCAAACTTATTAATTGATAAAGATGGGATGCTAAAGATTGCTGATTTCGGGCTTTCAAATTATTATTCTCCTAAACAGAAGCAGCCTCTCACGACACGAGTTGTGACACTTTGGTACAGAGCTCCTGAGCTATTGCTGGGTGCCACAGACTATGGAACTGGTATTGATCTCTGGAGTGCAGTTCCAGCTTGTTGCTTCAGTTGGGTCTTCCACTCCTATCACCTTGTCTGTTAATGCAGGTCAAGTGTTACAGGCAACAACTGCTTTCGGGTCTGCAGCACTGCCATATATATTTGTCAACCCTACCACTGACTTTTGGCTCGGCTATCGCCAAAACATCAAATCCATATAATGGAGGGAGAGCGGAAGAAATTAAATGGAATCGAAGGAGAGGGAAGATGAAGAATGATCAGTCACTGAAGCACGTGCATGAAGGAACAAATGACTCAATTAGTCTACTTCTTCAAGAACTGATAGACGACTATCAAAAGACCCCAGGATTGTAACAACATTATCAGTTATAGTTTGGCTTTCCTGAAGTGCTTCTCTCATCTTTGCTGCTCTTTCACCGAGTGAATCCATGCCTGACACCGCCACGATCATATTTTCTTTCTTTTGAGAAAAATAGAGAAAACCCAGAAAGAAAATTATAGAAAGAACCGAAAAGTTTTTTAAAATTCATGCTTGAAATTTTGACTAGTTACAAGCAATTATAGAAGTTTACACAAAAATGTTTATGTAAATCAATAATTCAGGATAATCCCTAGAGTTTGCAGATAATTTGTTATTCTTCAATTAATATAAATTCAATCCTCCACCTGAAAATCAAATTTATACTCAAATACTTACAAAAATCAATAATTCGTTTATCTTTTTTTCAATTACATTATCAAATATCAAATTTACATTTACAATCAATACATTCATAGTTATTCTTCAATTAATATAATTTACAATCAATAAATTTACTTAGTTTTCTTTAACTAATATGAAAGTTAGCCACACTAATAGATTTAATTATTCCTTCCATAAACATTGTTTATGAGTTTTTTAGAGGTAAGAAAACTCGATTTCAACCTTCAGGTTCCCTAAACCTCATATTTTGAAATTTACAAAATATGTCCAATAGAGTACTCCTCCGGACCCCTCTCGGTTTTTACATTATATATGGAGTTCTAGAACTACAAACCGAGTGATTTCAGTCCTATGTGAAACACAACATCCTAACTCACATCTCCTATGCAGAAGCTTATTTCCAATTCATTCATTTTCAAATCTTAAAGTTCAAATTAACATTGAACAACAATTTTGTCCAATAACACACAACTTAACCTATTCTCAAAGTTTTGTGCATATATAGAGCTAATACTTCTAAATGCAACTTTCATGGAGGAAATTGTCTTAATTCAATCGTTTTCAAATCTTAAATTTTAACTAAACACTTTCATTGAAGAATAAAAGCTTAGGGAGGATCAAATTTTATAGGAAATAAAAACTTAAGAAGGATAGAATTGTAAAAGAAATCAATTTTAAAAAACTATATCAAATAAAATAAATAGCAATCACAAGGATGAGGATCAAATTGAAAATTGAAAAAGATTTCTATCTTTATAAATTATTTCAAATAAGATAAATATTAAAAACATTATGAGCAAATCTAAAGAAATAACAAATTAAAGGGTTATTTTGAGTATTTGAAGAGAAGAAAAATGAAGAAGAAAAATGATCATCAATGTCAAGCTAAAAGGACGTTGGCAACACACATCGTCCTATCATGGAGAAGACAAACATCGCGCACGAAATGAGGATTTCAGTAATCAGAAGGCCCCGCACATGCCACTCATTTGTTGGCGTGTGTGCTACATTAGTCAACAACTTTTTTTAAATAATATTTAATATTTCAAAAATACCAATTAATCAATTAAATTTTAACCAAAAAACCAAGATGAAGATAAGAAAGTCCATGAAAGATAGTTTAGTAGTTCTTATCCTCTTAAGGTAATTAAATAATTTTATTGTGATGAAAAATTTCAAAGACTAAAAAACCCTTGCATGAGAATTTTATTTTTATATTTTATTTTAGGTATATCTAAGTAATTTTACTTTGAAAAAAAGCTAAATGACTTGTGCCATATAAAATTTGAAAATAACAATCAAATCATGTGAAAATACAGTATTGTCTTCAATACCTAATTCAAAGATTTTATAATTAAAGAGCAAATTCATCATCCATTATTATAGTGAATAGTATTGTGTATGTAAATGCAATATTGACATATTTTTTATTTGTTAATGAAAGAATTTCTCATGTTACTCTGTTGTGAGTCATATTTTTCTAAAAAAACACATAATAGTATGGTGTATGTAAGGGTTAAGACCTTGAATGATGACATAATTACTAGTACAAGTTTCGATCTAGAGAACTTAGTTTCTGCTGATTTAACAAAAAGTCATCCATTTAACCAGTTAAATTGCTGAATACAAAGGAAAAAAACATTGGTCTCTTAAATCCAAGAAATGGGAAAATTAAAACTTCTAGTCTAATATATGGGAACAAGGAGAAGCCAAGGAGCCTATGAAAATGAAAATAAAGACACAAAATTGAGATGAAGGAAAGAAGAAAACTTCTGATGATGAAGTTCTCACTCAGTATTGTTGCTTAATGAAGATAAAAACAAGAGACGTATTGGAAGGCAGGTTCTGTACTATTCAAATAAAATAAAATAAAATAAAAAGAGCCTATAAATAAGCTTTATATAAGGATGCTCCTTTCATACCCACGATTCTAGCAACATGAACAACACTCCAAGTAGGCCATGTAATTTCACAGATGTAGCAATTTCATAGAGAGGCTTGGTCTATATATTTGCAACTTGGTCTTCACTCCAACAATAAACCAGGTTAATTGTTCCATCATTGCTAAGATCTCTTAAGAAATAATATCTCACATCGATATGTTTGCTTCTTCCATCTAGCACTTGATTTTTGGAGAGTTTAATTGCTAAGTTGTTATCAAATACAGACTGTTGTGGCTCTAATTTGTTGGAACTATAGCTCTTCAAGAATTCTTCTTAACCAAATAGCTTGACAAGCACAAGCTGTGGCAACAATGAATTAAGTTTGTATAGTTGATAAAGTGACAATTTGTTGCTTCTTAGAAGACCATGAAACAACATCTATGCCTATCATAAAAACATAACCTAAAGTGTTTCTTCTGTCATCTTGATCACCTACATAATCATTGTTAGTAAAACCAACAAGCTCCATCTCTTAACCTTTCTTATAGAACAACCCAAAATCCTTAGTTCCTTGCAAGTAACGAAGGATCCTTTTGGCTGTTAGCAAATGCATTTATGTTGGATTCTCCATATACATACTAATTAAGCTCACAAAATACATTATGTCTGGTCTTATTACAGTTAAATACATCAAACTGCCAACAATTTTTTTTAAAGTGTGCTGTCCATTTTCTTCCCTTCATGATCTTTGTTTAGCTCCAAACCAAATTCAGTTGAATTGCTAGGATTGCTCATTGGAATGTTTCCTCTTGCTAGTAGACTTCTCACCATGTTGAAAATGGTTCTATTTTTCCTCTTGGATGCACCATTCTATTGTGGTGTATAAACACCTATCAGTTTTCTTCCAATGCCATGATCAATACAAAAAACTTCAAATTTGATTGAATAATATTCTCCACCACGATATGTTTAAAGGGTCTTAATAGTCTTTTTTGTTTCATTCTCCACATGAGCTAAGGCTTTGAAATATACAAAAAGCTTTTGACTTTAGCTGTAAGAAATAAACCCATGTTTTTCGAGTAAAATCATCAATGAAGGTAATTAAGTATTTTTCACCTCTATTTGAAGATAGATTTATCAATCCATAAATGTAAGAATGTACCGGCTCTAGAACAGGCTTCGCTCTTTATGACTCTCCTTGAGGGAATAGAGAATGATGTTGTTTGCTAACAACACATTCTTCACAAATTTGAGAAGCAGTGTGAATTTTAGGGAGGCCTACTACCATATCTTTCTGTTGAAATGTCTTTAATCCACTAAAATTCAAGTGGCCATAACGAAAATGCCAAAGCCATAAAAAATCTTTTATTTTAGCCATAAACAAGGCTGAGATGTTATTATCTTCAATGGAAACAACCTAATTGAACTCATCTGAACTATGCTCCTCTTGAAGGATCATATATCTCACATGCACCATTTTGTATAGTTATCACATACCCCTTTTCTTGCAATTATCCAGCACTCAAAAAAATACTTTTCAAGTTAGGAACATAATTATTTTCACAAAACCATTCTTGGTTCTTATCTCAATCTCACCTTTTTCCCATTGCATTCACAGTAGAGTTATCACCAAAGCTTACTATAGAATAATCTTCATCAAAATAAGAAAAAAGAAGACTTGCATCCACAAATATGATTAATTCAAGCCCGTATCCACTACCAATTTCTGATTAACTTCCACGAACATCAATAATGGAAAAATGTGATTGCACTCCCTTGTCTCTGTCATTAGGTAGCCTAGTATAACATTCAGAACGATAATGTCCAAAATTATGACATCTAAAACATTCCTCGGATTTTTAAAAGTGTTGAACCCGTCCTCTGCCTTTGCTTTGATCATCAACAACCTTAAAGTAGTGTCCACTACCATCTTTACTACCTTTTCCTCCCCTTTCTTTATCTCTACCTCTGCCCCTTCCTCTAGAATTTGAGAGCTGAGTAAAAGTAGAAGCTTTTAGGGCTTGCTCATCTGTATTTGAACTTCGGTTCATCTTCTATTCATGGACTAGTAAGGAGCTATGCAATTCATCAAGAAAGTGTGATTCTATGTCTTTTGATTCTTCAATTGAATAGGCGGCAGTCAAATTTTGGTGCCAAAGAACATATTTGTTTTTCAACAATGACACCATCGCCCATCTTTTCACCGTGAAATTGCATTTTGTTGTTTATCTCTATAGTCCTGGCACAATAGTTGGTGACTGATTCTCCAACTTTCATTTGTAGGGTTTCAAAATCTCGTCTTAAGGCTTAAAGTTGTGCATGTTTTACTCTTGTAGAACCTTGATATTTCTTCTTCATGGAGTCCCATATATCCTTGGAAGTTTCTATG
>JAOWLH010000063.1:0-46138 GCA_027405865.1 Salix purpurea | reverse complement strand
CTTCTAAGAGCAAGTCCAACGGGAGAAGCATCCCAGCAAGCAAAGGCAAAATTTGTCTTTTTTTGTTCAATTTGTCACTCCAACGGGGAGAGAGCCAAATGAAGAGGCAAAATGCCTATTCCATTTTCGGCAGCCATCCCCACAGGTTTTGGCCGGGGAGGCAAAACCAAAAATGTGACCGTTGGCATTTTAACCGTTGAATCTCAACATTAAAACACAACACAGACACAACACTACGAATTGAATCAACTCCAAAAAACACATCAAACTCCAAATTTCAGTTTGCACCGTGAGAGGAGAGTGAGATCGTCGGCGTGAGAGGAGCGAGGTGAGGAGTGAGGTCGTCGGTCGTCGGCGTGAGAGTGAGAGTGAGAGCAGAGGGTGAGAGTGAGAGTGAGAGCAGAGGGTGAGGGTGAGAGTGAGAGCAGAGGGTGAGAGCAGAGGGTGAGACTTGAGAGTGATATTGCGTGAAAAATGAGAGTGGGTTGAGAGTGAGAGGGGGCGGCGCAAGTTGAAGAATGAAAAATGAAGTAGGGTTTTGTGTTTTTGTGTGTGTGGGTGGGTGGGTGGGTGGGTGGGGTGGGTGTTATATTATTTAGAAAAAAAAATTAAAGGGTAATTAATAATATATTTAGGAAAAAAAACGTAATGTTTTAATAATATTTAGTAAAAAAATAATTATGTGAAATTGAAAATTTATGATTTGTTTGATCAATTAGATTAATTACATGTATTAAATTTACAGTTAAATTTAAGAACCGTGTAAATGTAGCTTTTAGAACTGTTGTGGAGGTAATTAATAATATATGTAGGAAAAAAAGCGTAATGTTTTAATAATATTTAGTAAAAAAACTTACTCATATTAATTGTATAATGAATTGTATAATTATACTATATACAAAATAATTGAATTTTATTTAAAATAAATTTTAAAAAAATAGCTCTTAAAAATGGTTCTTACCATTGGAGACCACATTACCTCAAGAGCCATTTATACACTATTCAAAGAGTCATTTCTATCATTTGCCTCTTAAAAATGCCTTCTACCATTGGACTTGCTCTAATAAGATGAACAAGAAGCCAGAATTCAGAGCAGCCAGCACCTATTATCCACGAAGTGACGGTCCAGGTCAGCAACCGCGTCCTAATCCCTGCAGCTACATACCTGGACAAGGCGAATGCAAACCTCCCACTCCCAATTGATGCTTCAATATCGCCCATCTCCGTCAAGCTTGTAGTTATTATATACACGGTCTGTCTCAAATTAAAGAGTTATTTAGCTCTTTTATTTATATATCAATGGATATTTTATGAGGTTATATATATATTCTCTAATAATATTGGAGTATTAAGTAGTTACTAACTATTAATATGATATATTCAAGCTAACATTGTTAACAGCAATTGATTCATGATGGTGGAGGTGGAAATTAAGAACAAGTCTGACTTCACTTGGCATAATCCATCTGACCTTATATCTTGTTTTTTACATTATATGATGCCGTTTTTTACTGCAATTTGATGATAGTTTTTGTTAAGAACAGGTACCATTATGTGATCTGGTGATAGTTTTTTCCCGCAACTTGATGCGGTACTTTTCTGAAGATTCACTTGTGCACTCAACATTCATTATTCCTCGGTATCGAAATCCACACCAGAGGAATCTGATTTTGTTAGAATTCGAAATACGAATAATCTCTGTATAATCAAATTGTGCATTTTACTCTTACAATGCAAGCTAATTTATACCCAAATTACAATACTAAAATAACAAATACAAAACCTCATTTCTCCCTACTTTACATAACTCCTATTTTGGGAAATTAAAGGCCAAATTTCTGTATTTTAACAATGCCCCTCAAGTTGGAGCGTAGATATTTATCATGTCCAACTTATCAATTATGTTATAGAACGCCTGTCCGGAGACCGTTTTTGTGAGGATATCGGTCAGCTGATCTTGAGACCGAACAAATGAAAGTTGTATGATTTTTTGATCAAGATTTTTGTGGGATTTTTTTATGTGTATTTGGATTTCAATAATGACTTTCTTAAATACATGACAATGTAGTCAATATTTCAAAAACCAACCAATCTTTTTTTAATTTATGAAAATAACGAGTAAATATTCTAATAAAATTTTGGACCTTTTAGAAGAATGATGTGTAAGTTAACAGCAATTAACCTTCAAAAAATCTCAGAATTATTTATAAATTTTAATTGAGAAAATTTTATTCAATATTCTCATAATTCATGAGAATAAACAGGAAACACTATCATGACGACGACCTGGTGCGACCTTTCTATCTGGTTTGGCTTTCGGTGATAGGAAGAGCAGTCGAGTTTTTTGGGATTTTTTATATATATTTGGATTTCAATAATTACTTTATTAAATACATGATATTGTTTTTGGGATTTGGTACGCGGTCGAGTTTTGCTTCCCCTGGCTTCGAAGTAAGATATCTTTCTTGGGATTTGGAACGTGGTGGAGTATCGATCCAGCCGCCCTTCTACAGCATCCGGATATCTGTTTTTTCAGTGACTTACGCGAGGTACCAATTCAGCAATCTCTTTTAATTTAAAGGGCCAAACTCCATGACCGTTATAAAGTTTAAATTCTAATATTTGTAGAATAATTTAATCTCAATAATAGGCATTTAGTGAATATTCCGAATTATTGTTGATGTTATATATTAAAATATTTTTCATTTAAAAATATATTAAAAAAATATTTTTAACATTAAAAATATTTAATCATTATTGAGAAAATGAACAACCTTGGGTTTACTGTATCCAGTTTGTGGCTGTTGTTGAACACCAGTGACGTGTCCCTAAAAAAACACATCTCCAGTGTTAGTGTGGTCGGTTTTTTTGCTTTCGTTTTAAGAACACGGGGGTTAAAGCTTATATGCGTTAAAATTTCAGTAATCCAGAAGTTCTCCCTTCTATCAAAATCTGTGTTTTTATTATTCAGACAACGCGTGCACTTTGTTGCACGTGCCTTTTTCTGAACCGAATCTACATGAAGCCCATATTTTAAAGCCCATAAGGATCCAGTAAGACCAGAACAATGTATTTAGCCCACAATTAGGATTGTGCTTATGGTGCTCTGCTTTAAAATACAAAGACCTTTATTAATTACCCTCAAGTTAATTACCCTCATGGCTCGGAATTCATTTAAGAACAACTGACAAAAGGATCAGAGTTGCTTAGCCTGGTAGAACAGTACTCGATAGTGTTTTTAGAAGATAGTTTATAGTTATTTTTTTTTGTCATTACATATAGTATTTTGGTTTCCAGTGAAATAAAAATACCAGGTATAGGCTTACGTATGATTTCTGTAGTATGACAAAGGAATGAAAGAAAAATTACAGCTAAGAAGATTGGCACTGAGGCATCCTTTTTTATTATTTTAAAGGAAGAAGACAGTATATAGTAAAATCATGGTGTTTTTAATTTGGTTTTTAAGCCTTTGAAGCTCTCTAATAGAGCCCTCAATCAGCCATGATTTTTTGGATTTCTTGCAATTGGAACCTCAAGTTTATGTGTATTTTACAAAATGATCATTGACTTTGGATTTCTTCAATGTGATCATTGATTGAATTTAATACTTCAAGATTCTTTCAATTAAGCTTCTAATTGCACTACTTTAGCCTTTTAAAGTTTCAATTGTATCCTTTATTTTCTGATCCTTGGTAATTGATCCAAATTAGGCCTTTAAACTTGATTTTTCTTCAATTGAGCCCTTGATTGAATCCACAAAACCCATTAGAAGTTTAATTAAGTCCCTTAACTTAAATAACTCTTTTAATTTTTGCCTAATTGACTTTTAAATTAATTCTCTTCAAATAAGTCTTTAAATAAGTCAATTAAACTTGTTAGAAGTTTAATGAAGTCTTATAGTTTTGGTCAAGTTTGGTCTTCAACATCAATTTTTTTCCTTTCTTTATCGCATCTTGTCAAAACCTTCTAATCTGGCTATTCTTTTAGTATTTTGATTTTTTTAAAATTGAAGTCTCATCTCCCCATGTTCTGAAAATATTCTTTGATTTTATATTTTATACATGTTTTTTAATTTTTAATAAGAATAAAAATATACTCTTTTTGTAAAACAAATTTGGAAGGCACAAAAATAGATTATGAAAATATCCATGCATGAATACATGAAAAATGACAATCAAGGTAAAATACTGTATTTTTTTTGAAAGAGAGATTGTACAGATTAATTTTAGGTTTTTGAATGCTTTAATCTTCTTAATTTGTTAAGACCACTCCCGTCAAATTAATCTTATCTTCTTAATTTTGAGAGTTCAGAATAATCAAACATTATTCTTACAACCAATAAATCTAAAACTAAAATCATGAAAAATAAAATTAAAAAAATAAACAAAACATAGTACAACTAATTAATAATCTTCTATTTTGTTGAAACGTTTACATTCCATTAACAATCCATTATCTGTCTCCACCAGAAGACCATTTTGAAGTCCTTCCAAGTAGAAAACCTTTGGGCAGCTCCCTTCAAAGATGCCTTAGATAATTTATACACAGCACTGATGAGCTGATGGATAAATGAACTTCCCGAACTTCATAACCCAACCAGCCATCATAACTCTGAATAGAGAAGTTAATAGGTTTTGCCTCACATTATCAATTGAGTTTTATTATAAAATGGGGTAATTAGCAACCACTATTTCGTTGCTGATAACATGGAAATTCGCTGCTCAAAAATATCAGCACAAAATTTGCATTGAAAAATATCCGATACAAATTTATAGCTGTTAATTTATCTGCAATGAATAATTCGTTGTTGATAATGAGCAACGGAAAATCCGTAATTGATATCAACAATGAATTTATTGTTGCAAATAAATTAATAACGAAATATTCAATGCTAATTTTTGTTGCTGAGTTTTTTAATTCAACAAAAAATCCTTTGCTAATTTATGTTGCTGAGTTATTGTCAGCAACATAATTTTCTATTACATTTGATTAGCATAAATATATTTTACTTGTGTTAATTTTTCTAGTTTGCTAGTTTTCTTCCAACTTTTAAGTGCTAAGGAGGTGATTGATACTACATTTCAAAAATACATGTCAAAAAATTTGAAATTTTTTTATATTTATTTTCTTGATATTTTATATTATTTTCATGTGTTGATATTAAAAATAATTTTTAAAATATATGGATATAAACTTATCTATATCCCACTTCTTTTAGTTTCTATCACCATTATCATGGTTTTATTTTATCCCTATTTAATTGTTGATATAAGAATCAAGTGGGTTCATGATTTAAAGAAGATCCACATTGATTCGGATAAAATTCTACCATGCATGCGTGAGCATATAGCAATTCTAGATTACGAGGAACAACTCAAGGTAGCTGTACATGCAGCATTCCACAATGCAGTGAAAAATGGCACGGTTGAGTTTATTATGGGTATAGAAAGAACATGTTTCTCCATGTTTTTTTTTTATAATCATTATAACAGTACCGTATTTATATTTATATATTTATACAATATCAATCTCTTTTATTTTAAGAGATTAACAAAATACAATCTTTTTTTTTGTATTTGTAAATTCAAATAAATTTTACTATTAACTATAACAACGTAAATAAAGTTTCAAATTAGAATTCATCGTTGCATGTGCGAATCGTGCTTCTCCAGCCATATAAGCAAGTTTTAATCATATTTTAAAATATGATATGTATATTTGGATCATCAATCTTCTTGTTTTTCTTTTACATTGTACTTGAGGTGGTTCGGATTTTGGAGAGAACCTATATAAACTACTCTCTTACGATACTGATCACACTTCTTTCGGTGGTCTACAAGATTCTCCTGATCTGGCCAGCAATTTCTGCATTTTTTTTGAAGAACAATTCGTCTATCTGTCACCGTCTAAGCAAACCTAGCTAGGCAGCAAAAAGTTGTGTAGTAATATACCCTTTTGAAAAAATCTTTGAAATTTGTTTTCTCTTTTAAACGATAAGGGTTTCGATATTAAATTTTTTAATGATTCCCCCGTTGCTATCGTGAATCTCCCTATTAAATCTACTAACCATGTCGGTATACAAGATTCTCCAAATATTAACGGCTTCAAGCTGCAGCAGCTCAACAATTGGTGCCTTGTTGCGAAGAACAACAGTTCTTCTCTTTCATCTCTCAGTCAAAGCATGCTTAGAAAAAGATTCTGAACTCTTTTTTTCTATCTCCCTACGCGAGGCAGTTTTTCGATGATAAAATTTAAGGATTCCCATTGTTGTCGTGAATCTCTTTATAAGCCATACTTGTATCCAATCTCAATACATCCCCTATCCTTCTCTGAAAGTTCTTCAAACCATGATAAGTATGTGCAAGAAACCTCTCTTTCTTGGGTCAAAAGCCACCATACTGCTGCTGCTGCTGATCCTGGTTGCCATTGCTACTCTGGTGATTGCAACTAGGCCTTCTAGCCTGATGAGCAGGAAGCCAGAGTTTGGAGCAAGCAGAATGTATTTTCCACAAAGCAACCGTCCAATTCAGCCATCAGTTCCTAATCCTTGCAGTTATCTGCCTGGATCAGGGCAATGCAAACCTCCCAAGTGATGCATGCTTCATATCGTCCATCAATACATGGTTTGTGTGTCTGTGTGTGTGTTTTATTTTTGGGTGGGGGGGCAGAAGAAGATGGTTTTTGAGCTTTTTAAAACTTTTTGATAACTTCTTCTGCAGATCTTGCAATCTGTCGTTTAACTTAGATTGATCATTTTTTTCTTTTATTTATAAATTTCAGGATCTTATTGATGATGCATTCATGGAAGTGGAAAGAGCACAAGTGGAGACCAGGGAGTGTCAAGGAGAGTTGATCCAATGAGATCTTTTGTATGAGAATTCTGCATCATAAATAATTTCTTTCCCAAATTCTGGTTTTGATAGGTTTAGCTGTTAATTACTAAAGCTTTAATATCCTGTTAAGTGTTGAAGGGCTGTTATTTGAAAAATTGCGTTCAAGGGTAATATTGCATCAATCGTGACATCTGTTATAAGAGACTTGGTTTGCTCATTTCTTCTTCTTCTTCTTCAAATAAGTGTTTAGTCTTCCATGGCTTTAAAATTTGAAAATGTGCAAGGGTGATTTCTATCAAGAAAGACCAAATTAACCCTGGTAAGAAAACAGGATTGGGAGGAAAATACATTAGAGAGGGAAAGCTTTGAGTTTAAAGAATGAAGAAGAGGTTTTTGGAAACTTGGCAAGAACTTATTGAGTTGATTAGTATTTACTAAGTTTAGTGAGTGAACTTCTATCAATTTTATCTTTCATAGTGGGGGAAGAAATCCATAAATTTTAAATTTTAGGGTTCACGATTAATTTTTAAAGAGAATATGAAATTATATAATTATTTGTTAAAAAAAAGGCTTAGCTAATATAATTAAGGTGTATTATTGAAGAAATCATAGCATGTCAAAATGCATTTTTGAAATTGTTAAAGAAGAGAATGCGAGCGCATTGTTTTTCTTTTTCTCTTGCTTCAAATAGCTTATAAAAAAAGTAAAAGTTTTTAGTTAAAACAAAAAATGTTTTATTTGCATTATGACCAAATATCTCAAAAATAAAAATACATGTTTTACTAATATCAATTTTAGTGGGATTTTTTTATATATCTTGGGATTTTAATAATGACTTTATTAAATAAATGAGAATCTAGTCAATATTCCAAAAACCAATCAATCTTCCTTTAATTTATGAGAATAATGAGTAAATATTCTGATAAAATATTGGACTTATTAGAAGGGTGACATTTAAATTATCAGCGATTAGCCTTGAGGAATTCTCAGAATTATTCTAAATATTTATAAATTTTAATTGAGAATATTTTAATAAATATTTTCATAACTAATGAGAACAAACAGGGAAACACTATCACGACAAGATTTTCCCAGCTTCCAAGAGATGGGATACGTGTATATGATCATAAAATTATGATTATAATTTTTAAAAATCATTATCTAGTATTAAGATTAATAGAAAATTTAATGGTTTGCGAGAGTCTGTGTAAAGAAACTTGTTGTGCAAGGAAAAGACACATCAGCTCTATGCACTCTACCTAAAATAGGTTGTATTATTGTTTGATTATTTTTTCTAAATAAGATTTATATTCATTGGTCTTTTCTAAAAATCAAGATAAATTTCTTTTCATGAGGGAATCTTTATCTTATTGAGTCAAATCTTAATCATTCTAAAGTTTAAATTCTAGTGCTACAATTGTTTTTATCTTTTGAAAAAAAGATTGTGTATGAATATACCTTTTGAAAAAATCTGACGTTTGTTTTATCTTTAAGACGATTAGGGTTTCGATATTAAATTTTTTAATGATTCCCCATTGCTGTCATGAATCTCTCTATAAAACAGTGCTGAACAGTTATTAGATTTTCTCCATATTTATCTTCTACGTGCGTCAGACAATTCTAAGCTCTAACGCACCCTGCCATTCTACGGCACAGAAGTTTTCAATTTGCACTGCTATTAAAATGATACGGACGGTGCTCACGTGGATTATTGAATGACCTGTCCACAGGAAAGGTTTTAATAAATATGGAAACTAGGAGGCAAAAAGAATGTTTAGAAAAACATAGAGGGTCAATGTCTAGAAAAAAAAAAGGGGGGGGCAAATTTAAAATTATTGAAACTAAAATCGATCTTGACTTCTGTCCATAATTTTTAAATTTTTAAATAATTTTTATGATGAATTTATATTTGTATAAAATAGAAAAGCAAATCTAATGTAGTTAAGAATTTCTCAACAAGGCAGCAACGATATGAAGTATGAAGTATGAACACTGAATAATCTCCTTTTCTTTTCTAACTTTTACCCGACAAAAATGGGCTAAGCCCCTAAAACCGAACAAATGAATTCAAACTTTAAACGATATGTTTGGCCCATAATCACCGTAAATCATAAGCCCAATATTAGTGTCCAAGTTGAGGACCGTTTATAAATTTGTTCATATAAATTAAACCAATCAACTTACTTGTATACTAAAAAACTTGGGAATCATTCAATATAGCCGTTATTTTATTTTTCATTTCTCCTAAAAAATTTAATCCAATATCCTGTTTTTTTTTTTTTTAATTTTATTAATGTTTTCAATTTTATTCCCTTACTTTGTTTAAAAATCATTTGAATTGCTTGTGAATTAACAAAGTTAACATATCATGCCAAGTTAAATTTCACATCGACTTAATTTTAAATCTAGACTAAGTAGGTTTGAGATTTTTTTTCAAGTCAATTTTATTTTTAACCTCATCATCAAAAGAAATTTACTATTTAAATTTAATGTTTTTGGACAGACCTAATTATTTAAATCACATTAAGACAACTTCTATAAGATTTAAATTTAAATTTAAAATAAACAAAATCTAAATCAAAAAATTTGAAGTCAACCCGTTAGGATAAATTTAATAAAAAATATCAAATAATTTTCTTTGGCATGACTTTTTTTTTTGTTACATTAAAAAAATAATCTAACATTAACGGTTTATTCTTTTGGTGATGGGAGGTGGCCCACTTCTTCTTTTTATGAACTGTCTTCGTGAAACATAATTATAGAGAAAATTAATCATGCATGAACAGCAAGTGATCTTCTCCTAGAAGAATTGATAAATTTATTATTTTTAAAAAATATGACATCTCCCTTTCAGCTACATCATGTAGCCTAGACTACATAGATATTTTTAATTAATTTGTAATATAAATAATTGAAAAGAATAAAATGTTAACTAAATTCTCAGCTACTTTGGAGCAAGTTAATTATCTTCTTCTTTTTTGTACCAACCAGTTATTACAGTGTAATGCACAGCTAGCACCAAATCAGATTAATTACATATCTGTTTTTTTATATATAAAAATTAAGTAGAAGATACAATACGAACGCCCGAGGGAAAAGACGAGGCCTAGGAGATATTATTCATGATTTTTTATTTGTTTCTCTAGTTTTTTTATATTTCTTGTCTAGTTATAGTTGAAATTTTTAATTTAACTTGGTTTTAATTAGCTATAACGATTCTGCATTGTCTAAATATTTTTATACCTAATTTTTCAAAACAGTAAACAAAGTTTTCTATATAATCAAGAGCGATAATCTTAAAATTTGAAGAAGAAGAAATCATTTTTTCTTCCAATCTACACCGACATCATATCCAACCCATCACAAATTTGAGCCGGCTGAGCTCCGCCATCCTGCCACTTACTAGGTAGACCGCCGTATACAGCCTCAACACCTATGAGAACGAAACCCACCTAATTTTAAGATCCTGCAGATTTCGTGCCCAGAAAAAAAAACTCGAACTTTAATAGCTTATGATTGGTCAACAAGTGCTGCTTATAAGCCAATAAGCCAAGAACAGCAATTTTTATCATTATCCATCAGCCGCCAAAGCTACCTTTTTGCTTCTTTTAGAAATATGTCATCCCTTCCGACAAAAAGATTATCTTAGCATCTGTTAGTTGCCCATCTGTTCATGGTATTCTGACACTAGCTAGGTAGCATTGCGTGCGACAACAGAACATGATATTGCAGGCTTTTTATTTTAATGATTTTAGTCGCTAATTGTTGTCTGAAATCGTAGTTTTAATATTGCAAGAAATCATCGTACATTCTCTGAAAGTTATGTGAGGTAGGCTCTGTCGCTGCTATATAAACCAAGCGCGCTTCTCAGTTTATGCACTTGTCCCGATATATCTATATATCATTTTATCGTTCTCTAAAAAGCTAATCAAAACAATGGTGGGTGGCGGGTGCAAGAGATCTCTCTCTCTTAGGGCAAAAGTCATCTTCCATCTGCTCCTGATCCTGATCCTTGTTGCCGGAGCTAATCTTGTAGTTGCAGCTAGGCCACCTGGTCCCATGAACAGGAAGCCAAAATTCGGGTCAAGCACCACCCGTTTTCCAGAGAGTAAAGGTCCAGTCCCACCATCGGGTCCTAATAACTGCAGTTACATACCAGGACCAGGCCACTGCAAAACTCCCAAGTGATGCTTCATCGTCCATCTCCATCAAGACGCAGCCTTTTTACAGATTTAGATCTTATTTATATATCAATGGATATTTTATGGGGGTTTGTTTTATAATTTTCTTCTTTCTTATTCTGTGAAATTTAAAAGTCTAGCTCTTCTTTATATAAATTTGAAGGATCGTATAATGATGGGAGCGGATAGAGTCAGCAAGGAGAGTTGGCTCAATGAGTCCTTTATTTGTATGCAAATTAATACTATTTAATAATAATCTATTTCTAAAGTTTGTTGGATCTGAGAGTGTAGGTTTAATTAATACATCCGGTGGACTGTTGAGGGGGATGGTTATTTGGATTGGATCCTGATGATCAGTGCATATGTTTCAAGAAACATGCATGAACTATCATATTATATATTATGAGTTAAATTCTAATAATATTGGAGTATTAATTAATAATATAATATATTCCAGCTAGCATTGTTAACAGCAATTAAGATGTTGATAGAGATGATAGAGATTGAAATCACTGGAAAAAATATATATCCCGTTGAGTGTTGAAGATGATTGATATTCGGATTGTATGCTGAAATATATATATATATATATATAACCTTCAAATTATAATAAATCAATAAATGGATATGATTAATTTACAGTGTAAATTTTCAAGGCTGATTAATTATTCTTGGTATGACTGATAATAATTTGAAAACAGAAAACAAGAGACGACAATTATTCAATTGTACGATATTGTTTTAATTAGTGATAAAAAATAGTATTTGTTTTATTTTGTAAACAAAATAAATATGATTTTTTATATAAAAAAATGTGTTGTTTTTAAACAAAAGCATAACTTGTTATTGTGGAATCTTATTTTTTATTAAAATAAAAAAAAATCAAAATTTTTTAAATTATATAAACCAAAATTACCAGTACTTTATGTAACTCGGTTTCAAAAATATTTTTTTAAAATTATTGATTTGACCGGTAGCTGCGCTCAAAAGCGAGTCGGGCGATCCATGCTACGTCAAAATCAACTGGCTAGCACATCAAAGTTTTTGCGAATAAAATATGAGAGGAACAAGAGGAATATATATTGGTGGGACTTTGGTTAAAAGGCAATCCATCAAACATACTAAATTTTTAGAAAGTTGTGTTGGGGTTCTACCACGTGTAGGGATAGGGACAGAACGAGTCGTATTCCTTATGATGACATGTGCACATGTCAAATAAATTTAATATAAATAAACTATATTTGTCATGATTTTTTTTAGTATGTCATAGATTCTAGTAGTTATTTTATAATATATTATTATTTAATCAATGAGTGTTTGATATTCTTATTGACATAATATAATAATTAATTACCAGGTTTTTATTTTACAATATAGTATCCAACAACATCACATTGTCGAAGAAATTCTATATCAAATAAGCAACAATTAAACTTAACTAAATGATCTGATATTAGAAATATAAGTGAATCTCATTGTTAAAATCCATGCCAGCTGTAGACGGAGATTAATTATACTGTCTATTAAAACTTTAGTTGTTATCTAGAAGTTTAATAAGTAAAAACTGTTCTTTTTTAAAGAAAAAAATATATATATATATAATTTTTTTATTTAATTATTGAAACCAACAGAAATTTAACTTTTATTAAGGTATTCTACTTATCAAGTTCTGTTATGGATCAACTCGATGCAATCAATTAAAATTGGAAACATGTTTAAATTGAACCGGAAATATAATTTATTTTTTATGTTTCTAATCATTTTTAGTTCCGTCAATATTTTATTTTTTATTTTTCTGGATATCACTGAATTTATTTTTCTAAACTTTACAAAAAAAAACTTCAAAAATCTGTATTTTTTTTTATTAAATATATATTCATGCAATCGTATTTGTTCTCGTCATAAACAATTTGTAACAATCAATCCAAACTTTTGAACCATTCATCTTAATTATACTTTTTCTTATTATATTTCAAATATTTATATAAAATAATTCAGAACTCCATTATATTTGTGCTCAATATAAATCCAAAGTTGTTGGCATTAGCAAAGTTATTAAATAATTAATTTGTATTATAAATAACTAAAAAGAATAAATTGTATCAACTAAATTCTCAGCTACTTTGGAGCAAGTTAATTATCTTCTTCTTTTTCGTACTAACCAGTTATTACAATGTAATGCACAGCATTAAACTCCGATGATTGATTTATGGCAATCGAAATCTCCTTCTCATGCTTTAGGCACAGCTAGCAGCTCTGCCTTATTAGAATCCATCCTGCATTAATTATGATTAAGGTATGGTATATATTAGTGAAAGAAGTTAGCTTTTATCCTGACATGGTATGTGTATTTATATGTATAAGTTCAAGAAGATATATGAATACATTAAACAAGTTTTTTTACTAAAATAAATATAGATTTTTTAACTAAATGGACTGGATTGAAACTTGAATTAGTATATTCTACAGTAATAATTATATAATGAGTTAGTTTATAGCAAACTAAGATCATGTCCAAATTAACCTAGGAGATTTTATTCATGATTTTGTTTTTGTTTCTCTAGTTTTTTTTACATTTCTTGTCTAGTTATAGTTGGAAATTCTAATTTAACTTGGTTTTAATTAGTTATAATTGTCTTAATATTTTTTACCTAATTTTCAAAACAGTAAAAATTAATTACAAAGTTTTCTATATAATTAAGCTCTATAATCTTAAAATTTGAAGAAGAAAAAATTATTTTTTTCTTCCAATGTATACCGACATCATATCCAACCCATCACAAATTTGAGCCGACTGAGCTTGAAGAAATTTGAAAAGGCATTAAAAAAAATGGTGTTGGAGGCGCATATATTGCCTCCGCCATCCTACCACTTACTAGGTAGACCGCCGTATACAACTTCAACAGCTAGCTATGAGATTGAAACCCACCTAATTTTAAAATCCTGCAGATTTCGTGCCCAGAAAAAAAACACTCGAACTTTAATGGCTTATGATAGGTCAACAAGTGATGCGTATAAGCCAAGAACAGCAATTTTTATCACTATCCATCAGCCGCGCGCCAAAGCAACCTTTTTGCATTTTTACAGAAGTATGCCATCCCTTTCGACAAAAAGAGAGATTCTTTTGGCATCTGTTTGTTGCCAATTTGTTCATGATATTCTAACACTAGCTAGCTAGCATTGCATGAGACAAAAAACATGATATTGCAGGCTTTTTAGTTTAACGATTTCAGTCGCTAATTGTTGTCTGAAAATCATAGTCTTAAAATTGGAAAGAAATCTATGACATCATCGTACTCTCTCTGAAAGTTATGCAAGGTAGGCTCTGTCGCTGTTCAAGAATTTCTATATAAACCACAGCACACTTCTCAGTTTCATGCACTTGTCCCGGTATCTCTATATATCATTTTATCGTTCTCTAAAAAGCTAATCAAAACAATGGTGGGTGGCGGGTGCAAGAGATCTCTCTCTCTTAGGGCAAAAGCCATCTTCCATCTGCTCCTGATCCTGATCCTTGTTGCCGGAGCTAATCTTGTAGTTGCAGCTAGGCCACCTGGTCCCATGAACAAGAAGCCAAAATTCGGGTCAAGCACCACCCGTTTTCCAGAAAGTGACCGTCCAGTCCCACCGTCGGATCCTAATCACTGCAGCTACATACCAGGACCAGGCCAGTGCAAACCTCCCAAGTGATGCTTCATCGTCCATCTCCATCAAGCACGCAGCTCTTTTTACAGATTTAGATCTTATTTATATATCAGATGATAATACTACAATCCAGCTAGCATTGTTGCCAGCGTCTAAGATATTGATAGAGATTGAAATCACTGAACAAAAAATGTATCCCGTTGAGTGTTGAGGAGGATTGATATTTTCAAATTACAATAAATGGATATGATTAATTTACAGTGTAGATTTTCAAGGCTGATTAATTATTCTTGGTATGACTGATAATTTGAAAACAGAAAGAAAGAGACGACAATTATTCAATTGTTCGGTATTTTTTTAATTAGTGATAAAAAGTAGTTTTTGTTTTATTTTGTAAGCAAAATAAATGTGATTTTTTAATATAAAAAATGTGTTGTTTTGAAACAAAAGCATAACTTGTTATTGTGGAATCTGTTTTTTTAATTAAATTTTTTTTATTTTTTTTAAAAAATTATATAAACCAAAAATACTAGTATTTTATGCAACTCGGTTTCAAAATTATTTTTTTAAAATCATAGATTTGACCGGTTGCTGAGCTTGAAAGCACTGTAGCGTCGGGCGATCCATGCTACGTCAAAATCAACTGGCTAGCATACCAAAGTTTTTGCGATTAAAATATGAAAGGATCAAGAGGATAGATATTAGTGGGTGTTAGGTTAAAAGGCAATCACTCAAACTTACTTAAAATTTCAGAAAGTTGTCCAGCGTGTGTGTTGGAGGTTCTGCCACGTGTAGGGATAGGGACAGAACGACTCGTATTGTTATGATGACATGTGCACATGTCAATTAAATTTAATATAAATAAAATATATTTGTCATGACTTTTTTTAGTATATCATAGATTGTAGTAGTTATTTTATAATATATTATTATTTAATAATTGACTGTGATATTTCTTATTGACATAATATAATAATTAATTATCAGGTTTTTATTTTACAATATAGTATCCAACAACATCACTTTATCGAAGAAATTCTATATCAAATAAGCAACAATTAAACTTAACAAAATGATCTGATATTAGAAATATAAATGAATCTCATTCATCCGCTTTGTTAAAATCCATGCCAGCTGTAGACGGAGATTAAGTATACTGTCTATTAAAACTTTAGTTGTTATCTAGATGTTTAATAAGTAAAAACTGTTCTTTTTTAAAGAAAAAAAAATATATATAATTTTTTATTTAATTATTGAAACCAACAGAAATTTAACTTTCATTAAGGTATTCTACTATTTATCAAGTTCTGTGATGGATCAACTCGATGCAATCAATTAAAATTGGAAACATGTTTAAATTGAACAGCAAATATAATTTTATTATTTATTTTTCAACTTGTATTTTATGATTTTAATTTGTTTTTTTTTCTTTTAATTATTATTTTTAATATTAGTCACTATCTAATCATCTTGATGACTTTATTTTTCAAAACCAGTTTTCTCCGCGGAATCTAAGCATTATGCCCCCACAATCCTACCAAGTGCGCTGCCGTATTCAACTTAACTTCTCGTAATGCTATGTATAGATATCGTCCCCAGAAAAGAAAATGGAGCTCTTTAATGGCTTATGATAGGTCAATAATTGCTGCGCATGTCTGCCATGAGCAGCAACTTGTCATTAATTTATAGTATTATCATCTCCCACTAATTAAAGCAACGTGTTTAGCTTTTCTGATAGAACAATACAATCTCTTTCTGCATAAAAAGAAACATATATCTGGGATCTGTTTGTTCTCTATCTCTTTGTTTGTAAATAAGAATATTCTGACATGATATCGCCGCCTTTTTTTGTTCAGTGATTCCAATCCCTATCGAATATCGAACGTTGTCTGAAAATCACGGCTCTTCAAGAACCTTTATATAGACCACACCCTGGTCAGTTTATTGCATGCACTTGTATCGATATATCTGTATCACGATGAGCAGAGATCTCTTTCGTAGGGCAAAGGCCATCTTCCTTGTGTTCCTGATCCTTGTTGGGAGAAATCCTCTTGTGGCTGCAGCCAGGCCTTCTGATGCCATGAACAAGAGGCCAGAGTTCAGAGCAGCCAGCACCTATTATCCACGAAGTGACGGTGCAGGTCAGCCATCGGGTCCTAATCCCTGCGGCTACATACCTGGACAAGGCGGCGAATGCAAACCTCCCACTCCCAGCTGATGCTTCAATATCGCCCATCTCCGTCAAGCTTGTAGTTATATATTCTCTAATAATATTGGAGAATTAACTAGTTATTTATTAATAATATGATATATTCAAGCTAGCATTGTTGAGCGTTGACAGCAATTGATTAGTGATGATGGAAGTGGAAATTAAGAGCACAAGTGGGCGATAGAGAGTGTGCCAAGAAGAGTCGATGTAATGAGTCCTTTTGTATGCGAATTAACGATCCTTAATAAATATTTATTTTCCTAATTCGTGTTGGCTTGATAGTTTTGGATGATCTTTAATAAAAAACGGTGTTTAAATATATGTTGATTGTTAAATTGTGGTGTGTGATGTTTATTTAAAAATATATTTTGTTTGAAAAGGTATAAAAATATCTTCTACATTGATTAATATATCCGAATTATTAAATTATAATAATTTGATATTTTTTCAAGCCATAATATACTCTTAAAACATGTGTAAACACAATTCTAAATGCAAAAACCAAACTTTGGTTATTTGAATTTCGAATATTGGATCCTAGGAAAATTCTTAATTTTTTAATAAAAAATGAGTTGCTATGATTTTACCATATAGTATATATTGTTTACATAAAACAAAAATTAATATAAAAATACTATCTATTTCTTAGGAGAGACTGTGTACAATATTGAAGGTTCTTAAATTTTAATCTTTCTTGTTGAGTCAACTCCAGCTAGAAATGGGACTGTAGCTTCATTGTTGTCCAATTACTACCTACGGTTGTCATTAATTTTTATTAAACGAATGAAATAGTGAATATACATGATTATTTATTTAATGCTGTGTACTTTGTAAGAAGGATCGTATATTAAGATTGAGGTTCTAGATGGCAGATCCTACTGATTAATGGCCATTCTATTCTTCTTTATTAATTTTCTATATTATATTTGTTTATAATCGTAAGTCATTATTTAACCCCATTAATTATTGAATCAACTCAATATAAATCCTATTAATTTATCTAAATACATATAATTTGAGTAGATATATCATACTAATGGCTACAAATTGGCAATTTTATACAGAAGAAAATTATATTATATTGTAATCAAACAATTTATTATAATACATACTTAAACTGATTCGAAAATATTCATCACTGTAAAAACAAGAAATTATATTATATTGTAATCAAACAATTTATTATAATACATACTTAAACTGATTCGAAAATATTCATCACTGTAAAAACAAGAAATGAATTGATCACATCAATTCTTTGTGTAAAAAAAATTACATTTGTTTTCATAGAATATTTTATAGAAATCTAGTCGTGAAAAATATTGTGTTCTACAAATAATAATTCATTTACAATATTATTCAACCATTTCAATTATCTATGTTATCATTGTTACCACCTTCTCTTTCACCATCACCATAACTATTTTATTGGCCATTAAAAAATGTTTTAAATATAAAATACTTTATAAGAAAATATTTTTCAAGAAAAATATTTTACCTAAAACCACGCCCTAAATATTTCAATATCAATTTATATACTTTGGTGGCCACATATTTTGTTACTCTTGGACGCTTGCTTTCATCTATGGCTTCAAGATCTTAAGTGGTGAGTGGGCTAATTCTATTGAGCCCAATTTCCAGAGTTTGGGTACCAATTTAATTTAACAGTTCAAAACATCAAAAGCCCAAACACTTAAAAACTTCAAATCTGGGCAACCCATGCATAGAAGCCATCATATCAGCACTCTAGGCCTAGGATTTCTCCAACAGTAACAAGACCACGCAGCAGCAGAAGCCAGCGAAGATGGTAACCCCCTTTGTGTCAATATCCATCATGTCTTGACGTTTTTGATATTTCAAAATCATTTTTTGATTTTTGATGTATATAATTTTATTTGTAGCCGTCACACAAGACATTTAGGATCAAGAAGAAACTAGCAAAGAAGATGAGGCAAAACAGGCCTATCCCTCATTGGATTCGCATGAAAACCGATCGATAACACTATCAGGTCTTTTTCTTGTTTACGTTCTGTTGTTTGTGTTCTTTTAAAGAAGAGAAAAAAAATTGAAGCTGATGGGTGTTGGGTTTTTGGTGTGTTAGGTACAATTTATTCTTTTTTGGGTTTTAATTAGTTGGAGATTTGATAAAGAAGAGAATAGGAGCCCGTGTCGTTTTGTAAGGAGCTCATGATAGTCCCCCTTGAGAAATCTTGCTGACATGTTCGAGCAATTTTCAGTTTTGATGAAACTTGCAAGAATTTGAATGTTGACTTTTGTCAGTGCTCTTGTATAGGCTGGAATTGTTTCGCTGAATTTATTTTGTTTGCTGGTATGCATTTTGCATTTGTTTCTCTTATTGTTCTACAAGGTTTCAGGTGTTATGACGATGCACTATCCTTGCTGTGTTCTCAGATTTATCATCTTAGGAAGTGGAAGTTAAGTGTGCTGATTATCATACAACTAGTGGAAGGCTCCTGGGATGCCTTTTTCTTTTTTATTGAGTTAAGAATAAAATCTGGATTGATTGCGGCCACCCATCAAATACATAACATTGTTTGTTTTCCTATATTAAAATAAAAACATATCATATTGATTTAGCATTGCTTTTAACTTATATGACGATGACGATGATGACGACGACGAAAAAAATGTTCAGCCATCACGTCCTTATCCTTGCAGTTATTTGCCTGGATCAGGCCATTGCAAACCTCCAAAGTGATGCACATTTCATATACATCGTCCATCAACACTCGGTACGTTTTTTATGGGGAAAAAAAGATGTTTTAATGATTTTCTTCTTTCAAATCTCGCGATTTGTGGTTAGATCATGTTAAATGGTTATGTTTTTACCAAGTTATTATTTTTCTTTATAGAGAAAAAGGTAGGCTACGAAAAAAGAGATGCTAATTTTTTTCATCCTTATCTTCTCTCTTTCATGGGGTGTTTGGCATTGTATTTTATAAAAAATTTAAAAATATTATTTTAATTTTTTATTTTAAATTAATAAAATAATATTTTTAGATTATTTTTATGTGCTGATGTAAAAAATAATTTAAAAAAAAATATATCATTTTAATATATTTATAAATAAAAAATATTTTCAAAAACAATCACAACTAAACTCCAAAAATTTATCTCTCCCTTCCTTCTTGTACCTCTTATCAATATAGACTATTGTTTTATAATTTTCTTTCTTTCTTTTGATCTCTCTCTGGATTTGGACTGACCATGCTTTCTCTTTAATTTAATTATAAATTTCAGGGATCTTGTTGATGATGGGAATGGAAATATTTAAGAACACGTAATGGCTCTAGAGAGTGTGGCATGGAGAGTTTATTTAATGAGTCCCTTTCTATGCAAAACAAGGACCATTAATAATAAATATTCACTTTCCTGATTCGTGTTGGTTTAAGTTTTGATTTTACTTTTGGATGATAACGATGATTAAATATGCTGTTCATTGTTGGATTAATAAGGACGGCTATTTGAGTTTTGAAATTATTAGTTTTTTAAATTAAAAATAATCAACATTTAAGTGTATAGATACATAAATATAAATAAATTATTTAAAATTATACCAAAATTACTGAAAAAATAAATGGATCGAAACTAAATCAAGAAATAAAAGAATTATTTATTTTTTCCTTGCAACACTTTTAATTGTTTTAATTTAATCCTTCGGTTAAAATCATTTATATATTTTGTTTTCATTTCAACTCGTATACTTTTATTTTTTTTTAAATAGTCCTTATTTATTCCTTTTTTTTTGTGCTGTATTTCTTATAAAAATTTCATTCTTAGATTGTGTTTGGTTAAAACATTACTTTTACAATATTTTTATATATAATATTTCAAATCTAATATTACATAAACAAAAAAAAATATGAGGCACCATATAAACAAAATAGATAAATAAATTCACCCAAATTATCTACAAAATAGATAAATAAATTCACCCAAATTATCTATAAAAAAAAATATGAACCACTTATTTTGATTATAATGTTTTTTAGAAGAAAAGGTTTATTTAAAAAGGACGGGTTCAATGAATTTATCAGGAGTCGGTTACTCGATTAAGAAACTGCAGCCTTGTTAAGATGCTTTGGAAAAAGAGAGGTGCGCTGACCGTCCACTCCTCGATGGCTCGATGAGCTCTTGTGAATCAAACAGTAAAATAGTCAAAAACATGACCATGACGATGATGATGACGAAAACAATATTCTGACATGTAAAGTATTTTATGAAAAATAACTCTATATAAACCCTCTTTCTCGTTATATTTCATTTCCTTCTCTGAAAACTAATCAAAACCATGACGACTGTCCTGAAAAAACCTCTCTTTCTTGGGTCAAAATCCACCCTACTTCTGATTCTGATCCTTGCTGCCAGTGTTACTCTTGTGATTGCAACCAGGCAACCAAAATTTCAAGCCAGCAGCATGTATTTTCCACAGAGTAACCGACCTGTTCAGCCATCACGTCCTAATCCTTGCAGCTATTTGCCTGGATCAGGCCATTGCAAACCTCCAAAGTGATGCACATTTCATATATATCGTCCATCAACACACGGTACGTTTTTTAAAGGGAAAAAAAAAGATGTTTTAATGATTTTCTTCTTTCAAATCTTGCGATTTGTGGTTGGACCATGTTAAATGATTATGTTCTTACCACGTTAATATTTTACTTTATTGAGAAACAGTAGACTATATGGAAAGAGAGGTGTTAATTTCCTTCATCCTCTCTGCTCTCTTTAATGGAAATCCTCTCCCTTCCTTCTTGTACCTCTTATCAATATAGACTATATTTGAGTTTTGTTCTATAATTATTATATTTTCTTTTGATCTCTCTCTGGATTTTTGACTGACCACGTTTTTCTCTTTAATTTATTTATAAATAGCAGGGATCTTGTTGATGATGGGAGTGGAAATAGACAAGCGCACATATGGGCTCTGGAGTGTGTGGCATGGAGACTTTATGTAATGGGTCCCTTTGTATGCAAAAAGGGGCCATTAGTAATAAATATTCACTTTCCTAAGTTGGTTTAAGTCTTTAAGGTTTGATTTTACTTTTGGATGATAACGATGATTAAATATTTTGTATTGGTTCACATTATGTGGTGGCTTTGTTATCTCCTTTGGAAAAAGAACAGAAAAATATTCAAAGACATTCTCTCATTTCAAATGTTTTTTTAATAATTTTAATACATTAATTAGGTAAATCACGGGTACCCAACTAATACATCGGCCCATAGCATCAACGGCCCACAATCTTAGAAACTTCACATCTGCGCAGCCCATAACCGCCAGGAAACCCAATTAATACAGAAGCCGAAATATCAGCACTCCAGGGTTGTTACATATGGTTCTGTTGCGATTCACCTCTTCTTGTTCAAATTAATAAGGTTCCTTGTTTGTTTTGTAAAATGTTTACATGTCTGAGTTTCAGCTTGATGGTCTTTTCTACAATCGCAGCCTTCCTTTCATTTGATTTTTGAGCAAAATTCCTTGCCCTCGAGTGTATTCTCTGATTCTGATCATGGCTCCAGTTTCTAAATGCAATCCCCCCTGTTCATGGATTCTCGAAGACAGTTCAAGTCTGACTTGGCTTGTGTTCTCATGACCATGGATCCAGTTTTCAAATTGTATCTTGGAGACTGCTTGTGGTGCGTGGTTTCTTACCTGTAAATAAACTTGTTGCCAGTCTCCAAATTCAGTGGGTTCTTATGAATTTCATCCAATCCTGCGCACCCTTAGATGGCATAAGCCATCTGGCCTTGCATAGCCAGGTACCATTTAATGATCTGGAGATGGTTTGATGCCATTTTCTGAAGATTCACTTGTGCATTCAACGTTCAAATTTCCTTGGAAAAATAAACCCACGCCAGGGGAATCTGATTTGCAGAGGATTTCTGGGAGACTTTGCTGCCATGGCATCTTGCTTGTTGATTCCTTAAGGTTTTGGGACTGTCTCTTTGATCGATTGATGTGCAGAAAGAATGAATACCCAGTGATTGCTTGACAAAAAAATTCAGTTTCTCAACTCCTCTATCTAAGAATTATCGAACAGGCATCTACTTTGATTTTTTCTTGTCCCGGTTCTTTGCCCTGTTTTGGAGCGAGATTAACCAAAGTGAACATTGTTTAGATTTGATCTAATAAACTTTATGAGTTTAAAAACAATTTCAATAATTGATATATATATATATATATATATATATATATATATATATATATATATATAGTTCTATAAGAAATACATAGCATTATTTGTTTTTTTATATGAAAATAAAAACATATCCTATTGATTTAGGTTTAGTGGTTAATTTATTAAACTCGTAACTTATATTATGAAATTTTGCTATTTTTCTAAACTATTTTTTATATAATGATACTATAATAAAAATGTATGCTTGTAAAATTAAACACAAGTAAATATTGGAATGTTTGTTTGAGATTGCAATAATCTAATATAAAATAAATCAAAATAAATTGTAAAAAATAATTTGAAATAAAAAAATATCAAAGAATAAAAAAAAAAAAACTCACTCAAAGAAGAACGAAAAAATAAATAAAAGATAGAATTTTAAACAAGGAACCATGTGATATTATTATTAAAGAGAATGACAGTGCATGTTCTTCCTTCTGTAGTTGTTGCAGAGAAGAGGCGCCTCCTCGTATGAGAAGAGTATATGATTTTATCTAGTTTTGTATTTTATTTTATTTTATTTTAATTAAAAAAAATCCTAACGAGTTGCCTGGCCTATGGCTTTATAAAAAAATGGTTGTGATGGGTCACATTAATAAAGAAAGTGTTCAAAGATAGCGCCAAAAGCCATTGTCTCTAGGGTTCTCTGATGTCTTAATATATCGATAATATTATATTTGTTTAGAAATACATTAAAATAATATAATGTTTTTATTTTTAAAAATTATTTTTTATATTATTATATTATATAAAAATATTATTAAAATTTTAATTTAAAATATATATAAAAAAAACATTTTGTAAGAATATCTTTCAAACACGGTGACCAAAACAAAAGTATTTAACCCCTCCACGTCTCCACGGGTAAAGCTTACGAAAATGAGTTCAGGAAATATCAGACCATGCCAGCTTGAGCAGGTGTGTTCTCCTGTTGGGTCCAAACTCAAAAGCTGGGCCGATATGTAACACTCTCATTGGTCATTGAAGACGTGGAGTTCAATACCATGAAAATTGACTAATTTTTTTTTTAAAAAAAAAACAGATATTAAGCGCTGAATATCTCAAATGTAAGGATATCAAACCCCATCCAATTCAAAAAAATCATTTTTTAAGTTATATTAATAGAGATATTAATCTAATAAAACTATGATTTAGTTTGAGTTTTTATTAATCTAGTTGAATAATCATGTCAATTTAAAAAAATTATATATAAAACCAAAATACCTATCATTAATCTAACATTGCAGTGATTATTCTTATCATTAATTACTTCTTTTTTTATCCTGTATTCAAATCTTTTGTTACTCTTAAAATAATAAATCATGTCATTTATTTATGATAAAAATAATTTGAAAATTCTTATAGATTCAATATAAACAATATGTATGGATTCTCTTCAAACAAGTAACAATGTATTTCCTTTTTTTTATCTTGTCTTTAAATCTCTTTTTACTTTCAAGAATATAATAAATCATGTGATTTGTATACCATATGATTTGAAATATTAATGTTTGATATGAATAATAATGTTAATATTATTTTATCATGATAAAATTAATGTTATTAAACTTAATTCAGCTTGATACCCAATAATCTAGTCCAAGTTAATGTCAAATTAAATTGGATGAAAATTAACTTTATTAAATCTAATTAATTTGATTAAAACTCTATTTAACTTTTGAAAATTTAAAATAGAGTTTTTTTTTTAAATAATATTTTAGTCTATTAAATTTAAATCTTAAGTTTTAGATAAGATAATAAACTAAATCTTATTTAACAACTTTTTTTCTAAAAGTCAATCTTAGAGTACTCTTAACAATTATTTTTAAATATTTTAGGGTTATTTTTGTTTACTAAATTGCTTAGGTCATCATTTCATATCAAAGCATGCACTGAAATCTAGAGCATAATATTCTTTGATAACAAAAATTACCGGAGTTTAATTTATTTTTATGTTTTAAAAGTATTTGTAGAAAAGTTTTTCAAATAAAAAAAATTTATATTATTTCATGTAATAATATTAAAATTAAATTTAAAAATATATATAATTTAATATATTTAAAAAAAAAACGTTTTAAAAAATAATCATCTTACGAAACAGTACAGGCACCTAGTATCTATCGCCAACAGTGCTTTTAGTTTCTAAAGACAACGGTTTTTTCAGGTTTCGTTTTCTTTAAATGAATCCATCTTTATTTTAAGCACCATTTACAGTTCTGTCAAATCCAATCACACAAATACTTTAAGATAACACAAGTAGCCGTTTGATTTTATCAAAATCACTCCTTAGGAACCTAATCGTTGAGCAGTGTCATTTTGTTATTCAGATGGCTTCAACAATGCTTTCTTTAGCTTCTACTACTCCTTCTGCTTCACTTTCTACGCAAGAAATTCTCAAGGTACCGATAATTCTCTCTTTTATGTCACTTTCTGGTGCTTTCTTTACCGGGTAATCATTTTTTGTAGTATACTGTTTGGTTATTGGGAAAATGTGTCAAATCAAATAAATTAGAGCTATGAAAATCTATGTTATGATTCAGAAGTTTCTGTTTTGTTGCTTTCCTGGAAACCAGATAGATGTTTTTGGTGTGGATCAGGATTTTAACCTGTGGTTTTGGACAGGGAAAGGTGAGGCTTGGAAGTGGTAGAGTGGGCACATTGCTTAACAAGGAGAAAGGCAATCCTTTTATCAAGGCAAAGGTGTATATGCTGTGTTTTTCTGATTGGAATTTTAGTTTTTTATTCGATTATTGTTTTTATGATCCTGTGTTTTGTAATTACTGGAGGATTCTCGATTTTTGCTAAAGCAGAAACTTTCTTTTGCAAGTGTAAAAGATCGAGGCTTTATACTGTAATTGCATATTTGTTAAAATCATGATTTTTTACCAGTGCGTGTTTTGATTTTAACTTAACATGCGTCATATGGTAGGATTGGAGCATGATTTTTATTGGTTTCGAGATATGAGTTTGTTTTTTTCCTGATTTGCAGTCATTTGGCCGGATATCTATGACTGCCGCGGTGAATGTGTCTCGTTTTGAGGGTGTAGCAATGGCCCCCCCTGATCCTATCCTTGGTGTTTCTGAAGCTTTTAGAGCAGACACGGATGTAAAGAAGCTCAACCTTGGAGTTGGGGCCTACCGAACTGAAGAGTTACAGCCTTATGTGCTTGATGTTGTTAAGAAGGTCAGTAAAATTTCTCGGTCTACATGGTATATGTTTTTATAATGGGAATCTGGCCTTGGATCTTCTAACTTGCAAGCAGCAACAATGATTTCTATGATGGCATATCTGAAATTGATTTTCATTTCTAGGCTGAGAATCTTATGCTGGAGAGAGGTGAAAACAAAGAGGTAAGTCAATATATTCAAATGTAAGAATGACTGGAATTTTCAATCTCCATATTTTGTTCAACTCACCTGACATCGATCATTTTTATGTAGTATCTCGCAATTGAAGGTTTGGCTGCATTCAATAAGGCGACTGCAGAGTTATTATTCGGAGCTGACAACCCTGTGATAAAACAACAAAGAGTATGTTGAAGACATAATCTTTCATTTCTTATAAAATAATTCAATTTTCTATCCCTGTCAGAAAAATATTACTGAGAACATAATGATATATCAATAACAAACTAAATATCGATTTGTGAACATTTTCCAGGTTGCAACTGTTCAAGGTCTTTCAGGCACTGGTTCACTTCGATTAGCTGCAGCTTTCATTGAGAGATATTTTCCTGGAGCGCAAGTTCTTATATCATCTCCAACTTGGGGTGTGTGATGTCACTCCCTTGTACATTTTATATGATTTTTCTCGTTGCTATCAACATTAATGGCCAACAAACTAATTTTGCAGGTAATCACAAGAATATTTTCAATGATGCAAGAGTTCCATGGTCTGAGTACCGATACTACGATCCCAAAACAGTTGGCTTGGATTTTGAGGGGATGATATCAGACATAAAGGTTTGTTGTAGATACACTGCACTTAAAAAACATTTCGACATTTTGTGTTGAATCATTTGAATCGATGGCCATCATAAACAGCACGCTGCTGTATCTTTCATCTCATTTTGTCTTTATCATTGCTTCAATCTGCACTAGTATTCTATGCTCTCCCTCCCTCCCTCTGGAGATGGGCAGTGCTCAGGCATGCAAATGAATTATACACTATCAGTGCTTGGTATGGGAATTCAGAGAGAGAGGGGGGTAATCTTTCTTTCTTAACTTCCGATTCAGACTGAATCATTTCTCTGAAGTGTACTATTTACTTTATTGCAGGCAGCCCCTGAGGGATCATTTATATTGCTTCATGGCTGTGCTCACAATCCAACTGGTATTGATCCAACCCCTGAACAATGGGAGAAAATTTCTGATGTCATTCAAGAGAAGAACCACATTCCATTTTTTGATGTTGCCTATCAGGTATACATTGCTTTAAATCTGACCCGAATTACACTTGCATCATCAAATTTATTGTCTTGCTGAACCAAAGATGTGCCTTTGTAAACCATAAAATCTTTATAGTGATTTGTTGCTGTAGTAATCTTGAATAAAATCCTTGAGAATTGGAATAATGCTCGGGGACTGATATTTTATTTCAATTGTTCAATGTACACTCAGGGATTCGCTAGTGGAAGCCTCGATGCAGATGCATCATCAGTGAGGTTGTTTGCTGCACGTGGTATGGAGCTTTTTATTGCTCAGTCATACAGCAAAAATCTGGGTTTGTATGCTGAAAGAATCGGGGCAATTAATGTTGTCTGCTCATCGGCAGATGCAGCAGCAAGGTGAGATTAACCGATTTGCTACATAATGCTTGTTATTAACTTGCTAGTTGAGTTTGAGAAGCTGTTCCCTTAAAAATATATGTTACTCCACACTGCAGCATTGTTCATTTTCTAGCCTTTGTTTAGTTTAAGATTACCTAAAAATATAAAATACTTAATATGATGCTTACAAGTATTATTAAATATTAACCAGGCAACCATCAGTTTTGTCATCCCCATTTGGTGGTTTGGTCTCCGAGCTGATAGGTCGTGTTTCAGTTGAATTCTTGAATATCTACAACCGAACTGTGTTAATGTTCTCTTTTTTTCCCCTAATGAACCATAAAGGAATGGCATAGATGTGAGGACATTGATTGTATCCTAAGTCGTGATATGGAAGAAATGATTGTGAAATCACTACGTTTGGTTTCTGGGGCAATGGAATATTACACTTTTTGCTTCTCATTAGTGGGTGTCCTTTTGTGAACCTTTGTTGTAATTGGGATTCTGTCAAAGGTGTCCTGTGAACAAGTTGTTAGAAACACCAATTTGATAGAGAAAACTTCTCTCAAATCATAATATCGGTTTAAATTATGTTATTTTTCTCTTTCTCTTGATTTTCAGGGTTAAGAGCCAACTGAAAAGGATCGCCCGGCCAATGTACTCAAACCCTCCTGTTCACGGTGCCAGGATTGTTGCTAATGTTGTTGGGGATCCAGCTCTCTTTAATGAATGGAAAGCAGAGATGGAAATGATGGCTGGAAGGATAAAAAATGTGAGGCAGAAACTATTTGACAGTCTCTCCGCAAAAGATAAGAGTGGGAAAGATTGGTCTTTTATACTGAAGCAGATTGGCATGTTCTCCTTCACAGGCTTGAACAAAACTCAGGTGATTGCTCCCTCCAACTTTTATCATTTTAGTGATTTCGAGTGATTTTGTTGTGGTAGAATCATTAAAAAAACTCATCTTCTTCATATTTTTCTTTTAAATGACATTTGCTCTCATTTTATATTCATGTTGAGTTCTTGAATTTTCTCTTTTCCGTTTCCTCAAACCTCTTCATTGTCATCGTTAATTGATGATCTTTTTCATGTTTGATCAGAGCGAAAATATGACCAACAAGTGGCACGTCTATCTGACGAAGGATGGAAGGATATCCTTGGCAGGACTGTCTTTGGCCAAATGTGAATACCTTGCTGATGCCATTATTGACTCTTACCACAATGTCAGTTGAAAGAGATGGTGAGCAGGTATATCAGAACCAACAGTAAAAAAAAAATGGCGACCTGGATGTTTTACTGAGTTTATTGTATTTTACAGAAATTTTGTAATAATGTTCACTGGTATTACATCCCAGTGAGCTTTGATTGGATCTTGGATCCTGGACTGCACAAATCCAAGTAAACTGAGCTTTGATTGAGGCTGTTTATTACATCCCAGCTCGAGCGAATTTTAGTTTTACCGGACAATGTCTAATTTTCCTTTTTATCTTCTCTTCACAAGGCATTCTCTTTATTGTGATCACCCCCTATTTTATATGGGGGTAAACTGAAAAGAATTGCAGCACAGAACAGAGCTCTCTGCCGAATCTTGAGATCCAAAAGATTCATGAGATACGAAAATGCTGTTTTACATATTCTTTGAAGTTGCTGAAAAGATGAACTGATTCCGTTCACAGCTAAGAGAATGAAAATGAGTTTGGTGCAAATTTGGGATGCTATTTTTCTTGATCTCTGAACTTTGCTTCGATTTACAAGTGAGAATATTCTAATGCCCTTTAAATCCATCTATACCAACCTTCTTGACCGAGATAATCAAACATACGAATTATCAAATGATACATTAAAATATGCACATAAGAAAGTGCAGTGGATTAATGATTCATCTAACACAAGCTAAAGCAGATGCAGCAGCATCCGAAAATAGTTTCCCTGATGCTTAGCATTGTCAATGATTCATCTAGGAGTTGGAGGTTGCGCAACTCTTAGCGTCCCGCCAAGCTCAAGAGGAACTAGTGGGACAAGAGAATGCACAACATCTGTTATGAGGGGGCGATAACTCGGCTCTGGTTGAATACACAATATAGCCACTGCAGCAACCTGCACAAATTGCTATCCATTTAGCCAACTCAAGCAAATGGAAATTCCAAATCTACCCTAACATTACCTAAGCTTGGCCTAACTCAAGGCAAAGGTGCTCTACTATCATTGCCAGATTTCTTTGTTCAACAGACCCTTATTCTCTCCTAACTTGCCAACAACACTTGGGCAGAATTGATCAATTCGACCTTGGACTAAAGCAAACCTGAAGCCATATTTTGTTTTGCAAACTTACAACTACCAAACCAATCCAGATTTACGATTTGGAGGAAAAAATTTCCAGGTTGCTTTGCATCAGTCATGTTCAGGGAATACCAGACCAATCCACTCACACTTCTAGATACTGCAAATCCAATTAAAGAAATGAACTATGGTTTTTATGGTTCACAAACCTGGAACAAGTACTTCTCGTCTACTGAATCTCTGATCACAGGATCCACAATGGTTGGAAGGACAGCTCTGTTAGTAAGCTGAGGCATGGCCTGCAATTAAAATAGCTTGAGCATTAAATATAGTTATTGAAATCTTGATTGATTGCCTGTCAAAAGAAATTAGATTTTTGGACGAGTAAACATACCCATGTTACTATAGATCGGCAATGAGCTGGTGCCAGTTTTTCTACTGGCCTTTTTCCTAATAGAAGCTCCAGAAGCACAACTCCAAAAGCATAGACATCACTCTTATCCGTCAATACACCTATACAATTAAAAAAGTTATTTGTTGAGAGGGGGAAATGGCAAGATGCAAAGCAAATACAATGGGATTCCAGTCATTGCATTCCATCGACATTTTTTTCATCTCTTCTCATGTGATTTGCTCCCTTTTAGGGCATCTTAAAAAAATTGTTTGGTTGATGAACCCTGAGTGTTACATCATCTCCAAAAGAATGGGGTGATCAAACAACATTCAAGAGTTCTGGAATGCAAAAGCCAAAACATGCAATAGCATTTTACACTTTGACACAAAATTTTTTTGATAGGAAATGCATACTTCAGAGAGGCTTTGACAATGCTATCTGAGATTCATTGCTTCTAAGCTGGTCAAATCATGCAAAATGTATCAGTCTTCTTCCTTAATTCACCTAAACTAAACTAGTTCTTATATAAAAAAAAGGTAGTTTCTCAACTCAACCCTCTTGTCTAGCTAACAGGTCAAAACTACTGACATCTAAATTTTGCCAGTTTAGTTTAGCATACCATCTAGCAGATACTCAGGGGCTACATAACCCACAGTGCCTGAAAGCTTGAGCTTGCTCTTGTTATGAGAACTATCAGCTACAGCAAGACCGAAATCCGACAGCTGAATCCAAACACAAGTTAAGAGAACGAGAGAGAAGGCAAAGTGAAGTGATGAAAGAAGAAAATAATTGAGAGTTTCATTAAATTAACACAAACTAAAAAAAAATATACATTATTACCTTGGCATTGAAGTTGGCATCCAAAAGTATATTAGATGATTTCAGATCTCTATGGATCACTGCTGGCTTGCAGAACTCATGCAGATATTCTAATCCTCTAGAGTCAACAATTGAAATAAACAGATACTCAAAGAAAAACAAACAAACAAAAGAAATTTAAAAAACAACAGAAAGAAAACAGAAATTACCTTGCCGTATCAAGAGCAATTTTCAACCTTGAATGCCAGTTTAATGAAGATCCGCGAGAAGTTCCTAAGGCATCAACAAAATCCATGAAAAAGAGAATTATAAATATATATACACACGCACATATAAGGGACAAATATTTTACCATGCAATAGATCTTCAAGGGACCCATTGGGCATCAACTCATAAATAATGAACCCCATCTCCTCATGAACACTATAGCCCACAATAGAAATTATATTTGGATGCTGAAATTTGCTTAATAAACCCAACTCATTCTGCAATTCGAATTAATAACAAATCACCACCAAGAAAACAAAACTGAAAGGAAAAAAAATGCATCAAATCTTCAAGAAAATTGACAGTACCTCAAATTCTCTCTGTGCATCATCGGTTGCACAGTCTAGTTTCTTGACTGCAATACTTGAGTCATCTTCCAACACAGCCTTATATACAAGTCCAAATCCACCCTTCCCCAACAATTTATCATCTTCAAAATTGTTTGTTCCTTTTTCTAGTATCTTATAATCGATTAATGTAACAGATCCCTTATTACTAACCATTCTAGAGGAACTGAATTTGCCAAAAAACGGTGCCAATGAAAGCCCTTTCTCCACATCTTCACATCAAAACAAAGAATTACTAACAAGAAACACAACAGTTATCACAAGTTTTGAAGTAAAATAAAGATGGGTTGAAGGTAGAAAACGAAACCTAAGCACCTGAACAATAAGCAGCTTTCTTCTTTTGACAGGACTTCCTGTAGTAAATGAAACAACAAAGCAAAGAAAGAAAGACGATAACAACAAGAACGCTACAAGCAACAATGAGCAACAAAATTATTTTCTTGTGTAACTCCTCATGCTTTTGTTGGTCTTTGATTCCCATTTCCAATTCAGCCCCTGGTAAAATTATACAAAGAAGCAAACCTTTTAGCTTATTAAGCTTGGTCAAAAAGAAAAGAACCATAAAAACTAAATCGTGAAACTTTATCAGCACTGTAGATATATGGGATCACGCCGAAGAGCTGAAGTTTTTGTTGCAAATAGTGTGAAGCCATAAATGCACTAGATTTTGTAGTCGTTACTTTAATTTGGCACAGAAAGTTTGAATTTTCAAATCACTTAAACCACCCCAAAATCATTTCTTTTGAAAACTAAAAGGGGCCCTTTCAAGTACCTGGAGAGAAGGCAGCCATGGAAGTGTAAATGGGAGAGGGGGATGGTGAAGAAACAAGTGGGTCTTCTTGTATGGCATGTACTACTACTAGACATAAGTGAAAAAACCAAATGGGAATTGTTTGAAGAACAAGAACAAGATGAAGAAGCTTCATTGTTTGTTGGTTCCTAAGTTGAAAGAACACATGAAGGTTGAGATATATGTTAGGACTTATAGGTTCCTTAGCTTTGTGGGTTCAACAAAGAGAGAGAGAGAGAGGTTGCCAAGTTGTGGAACAACATCGGAAGGGTTTGTGATGTAGATTGCTTTAAACTTCGTTCCGGGTCTTCTTTAAGGGCTAGGACTTAAAATCTTCCTTCTTTTTTGAATCTTTTTCGATTCTTTTTATTTTCCTTCTAAACTGTTTTTCTATGTTTAAAAGGGAAAAGAAAAGGGAATAAATAGAGACAGGAGAAAGCTATATCGGGGCCACCACACAGCAATCATGTGGGCAGTTGTTAAGAAAATAATAGCAAAAAATAATAAAAACCATAGTTGAGAAAGCTATGTGTGTGTTTTTTTATGTTTTTATTTTTAATATTAACCTATTAAATTTATAAAAAAAAGATATTTAAAAAAATATTGATCTTATATTTTTATAAAAAAATAATTTAAAAAACATTTTAAAAAGTAAAAACTATATCAAAGTAACATATAAATTGCTATAGATTCGGTTAATGTCTCTAGATATAAATATATAAATATTTTTTTAGATAAAAGTAAATTTTGATATTTTTAAGATGAAAATTAAAAAATAAATATTATATTTATCTTCATACTCGGAAGGTAAAAGTCATTAAATAGTCTAGCATAAAAACCAAGTAAATAACATTTTGATTTTTCCATTGTGGAGTTTCTCTTTTAAAACCCATTTGCTGCTTTGTCATAATTAAACCTCAAATTGATGGGAAAACAAGGGGCTAAGTTTGTACGTGGAAATAAAGATGCCTTTTTTACAAATTAGAATTTTGTAAACCCTTGAAATTGGTAACAATAATGGCCATGTTAGGCTGTCAAGTTGTTAATTTTAATTTATTTTTGAATAAATCAATCTCATATAATAATCGAATCCCATCTCATTTTTTTTTTCGAAAACAGAAACAAAACGACTTGCAATGCCCTAGCAAGGTTTTACTTGCCTTTGGTGTCATATTCAAGATTTTTTTCTCAATTCAACTTTCAAATCTAAGAAATTGTAAATTGCTTACAGTTTTAGAAAAGAAATTGTCAAGAAACAGTCTATTGGAAGAACTTGATCATATGACTTTGATCATGGTAATTTCTCACTTTAAAAAAAATTTGTCACTGCATTTCAGAAACATTTTTGAAAAAAAAAATATTTTTATTATTATTTTTTACTTTAAATTAAAAAATAATAATAATATTTTTAAATCAATTTTATATGCTAATATAAAAATATTTTTTTAAAAATATATATATTTTAATACGATTATAAACAAAAAAAATAATTTTAATTTTTGTCAATCGTTAGGACATTGTTTTCTAGCATTTATGCATAGATGTTGTAATATTCTTAATGCGGCCCATTTTCAACAAGGGAATAAAACATAACACCAACATTCGAAGGCATGGCATAAACAAGTTCCTCGTGTCCTTTTCATTTTTGTTGAGTCATGGTAACAAGAACAATTTTTGTTTGGGGTACCAACCGACGCTGGAATTTTCATTCTTTTGAAGTGAAAATTAAGTTATCGAGGCAGTTAATAACTGACAACATTTACGTTTGTTTTTACGAAGGAACCATTGAGATGAACACTCATCATTTTTAGATCAATTTACAAAGATTTGGCCCAGAGTGGATTTTTTTATTATTTTTATTTTTATTTTTATTAAATTAGATTGAGATTTGATCGAATCAAATTTAAGTCTCGACATGATGAATGAATTAATGTGACACGACCAGCTTGCAAGTGCATTCGCAACTTGATACAAATCATTTAGATTTGAGTAGATCTTGTCTTAATTTTTATTTTTAAATATATTTTTAAGACAATCATGTTTTGAGTTTTTTTAAATTAAAATCTTCAAATAATATTGTTTTATTGATTTGAATTGATACGTCCAATTAAAAAAAAGTGTGGGTTTACATTATAGATATGTCTTTGTTTAATATAGATTGAAACAATTAAATAATGATTTATACTTGAAAAATTTGTTGGAATGTTGCCTTCTTAGGGGTATTTTTACTTGGTCAATTTGTTATTTGATAATTGTGTTAGGAGTTTTCTTTTCTTATCATGTTTATTTACAGTAAATAACTTTTTTGACATCTTTAAAAGTAAAAAAAAAAATATTTAGCTCTAGTAAATAATTTCTTCAAGTATTTTACATTCTAATAGAGTGAAATTATAAATATAGCCTTGGAGTTAAAAATAGTAAGGTATTGTCACAAGGATGCTGTTGTCTTTTCATATTGTATTTTATGTAATTTATGGGTATGTGGTGGCATTGTAATTTACTATTTAATTGTCGAATATGTTGGTTTATACTTTTATCTTTTTATTTTATACTTTTATTGTCTCATTTCTTTTTTTATTATGTGCTCTCTTATTATAGATGACACTGATGACCTTTTTTCTTCCTTTCTCTCTCTCTCTTTTATCTCAAAAAATAAAATGTGTCCTTAATCTTTTTTATGTTTTATTCATCCTTTTATTTTATACTTTTATTGTCTCATTTCTTTTTTTATTATGTGCTCTCTTATTATAGATGGCACTGATGACCTTTTTTCTTCTTTTTTCTCTCTCTCTTTCACCTCAAAAAATAAAATGTGTCATTAATCTTTTTTTATGTTTTAGAATTCATCCTCTAAGTTTGATTTTTTTTTCTTTTAGTCCTTTTATAATTTTTCAAAAGTTTTATTTGTTTTCAATTCAATGTTGAAATTCTAATTTGTGTATATGATATTTTTTAATTTGGTTTTTTTTACTTTTGATTTCTTTTTCATTTCTTACACTTTTGTCATAAAAATTATAGTTTTAAACTTTATCCTTCAAATTAAATTTATGAGAGAGAGAAAAAATCAATAGTAGTGATATTTATTTTAGTTATGGTTTTTTATTTTATACTTCAAGCCAAATTTATGATTTTTTTCAAAGTAATAATATTTATTTAAGTTTGGTGCCCTTTTTATAAGAGTTTATATGATTTTTAATTTTATCTTTTAAAACAAGTTTAGAATGATAATAATATAAACAACAACAATGATGAGAATAATAAGAATGATAACAATGGCGATAATAATAATTATTATAATAGTGATTATGATAATAATACACATAATGATAATGATGATGATGTTATTCATTGATAATATTGTAATATTGATAGGTGTAATGACAATGAAAACAGTGACAATGATAACAACAACAATGAAAATAAAAATAGCTATAGTGATAATAATTTATTATTCGATGCTAGATTTATTGGGATTGAGTTTCAATGTTTTTTTATACATGATATTTTTTATCAGTTATCCTACATTACTGGTCTGAAAAGTCTACGTTGCTTAACGTTTTTTTTTTTTTTGTATTATTGTTTTTTTTATAATGTTATTGTTCAACGAACAATATCCAAGTTCTATTTAACCTATTAAATAAATCAGTTCGCATCGAGTTAGTTATTATATATTTTATTTGAAACTCACACCCAACAAAAATTAAAGATAAAAAATAAATATTTATCTTTTTATGTGGATATGTAACATTAAAAAATATATTGAAAACTCTATTTTTATATTCTTAAACACATGGTCCGGCACGAGACGGACTAGCATGACTAGAACCAGGCACGGGGTCTCATAAACATGCAAGTAACTTCTGGACTGGACCTAATAAAAAGTGACTTTTAAATGCCTGAAACTGTTTTCAATATAATGAATTGAAAAAAATATTTATTTTAAATATAACACAGTCTAGATATCTGAATAAAAAATACCCTAACAATTAAACTGAAATGGGAAAAACTATAAGCAATGAAGTATGACTATATCATGCTTAAAACTGGATGAGATTTGGTAGCACCGACTGCTACAATAATGGATTCATGGAAAAACACCATTGATCTAAAAGTCTGGACTGTCATTTTCATGATTATTTTTCAATAATTAGACTATCCAACAATAAAATAATTTCAAGATAAACTTCTCATGTGTTAGGTAAATTGCGGGCTTGAAAACAGTAGGTAGGTCTGAGCAGATCATAACTACTGGATTGTTGTCCCGTGTGGGTTCCATTTCTATTTTAATACTGATTTTTTCTCTTTTTTCTCTGAGAATTAACTGTAATTAAGGGTCCTTGTTCTTTAATTTGAGGATCTATATTTAGAGTTATCGAGCTACCCTTTTCGTTTAAGCAAGAATACAAACAGGAAACTTAAGTAATGAATGATCTTGTATCTAAGTTTATTGCCAAGAATATTTTTTTTAGTATAACTTATTTGTATATGAGCATCAAAATTACTTTAATTACTCTTAAGATATATTAAGAAATAGATTTCAAGCTCTTACAATAGAAAAGGAAGATAATGTCAATCCCATGTATAGCTTTTAAGCCAAAGGGGGGAAATCAAATCGTCGATGCTCACGAGTTATTTTGTTTGTAGATTTTGAAAGGAATAATCATGATTGCATATGAATAATCATCAATCCTATCCATGTGTTTAAAGTATACGATTTGGTCTCGTGTTTCATGGAACTTATTATTTGTAGTTTAAATAATATTATTTTTAAAAACAATTTTAATTGAAACCGTGACATTCTAGGAGGGAAATAAATAAAATTACATCTCACCTGTGTTGATTTATTATAATAATTATTAGAGAAGTTCTCAACTCAGCTCAATATAAAATCAATCTTGGAGATTATGTATGGATTGATTGATTGATTGATTGAGCATTAAATTCCTGGATTTCACGATCAACCGCATACAAGCCATGATCATACGTGCTCGATAGTAAGAGTTCCTTGTTCATTCACGAGCCAACCAATTTCATTATCAATGAAAGATCACGAGAAACCACCATGGCCGCCGATCACCGAGGTCCCATGGAGTAAATAACATGGTCGTGGAGAGAGCGAGTTGAGTGTCGAAATCAAACAATTCGCTCGGAGGGATTTACATGCAATAATTGGCATATATAAATACAAGAGGACAAGCTACATGATCTATTAAGCCTCATACTACGAGCAAGGAAGCGACACCCACGGCGCAATTTGCTTTGATTTCAGTGTCTCTCTTGTTTTTATCTGGCTAAATTACACTACGCAAATCAAGCAACATCTTCTACGTTATTTCGTCGAAAGATTTTACGCGATGCACACGCTAGATTGGTGGCGGGCTGGATTAAAGTTTTCTTAATCTTAAAATAATTGGAGATGACAATGTTTTAAGAAAGTGAGATGTTTTGATAATTTAATTAATTTTTCATTAACTAGACAAACCAATAAACAATTGGTAGAAACAACAAAAAATAAATAAAATAAAATTATCATGGATAAAGTTATGTTAACATGAAAATCTCACAATCTCAGCAACATGCTCCCATCCTCTCTCTCTCTCTCTCTCTCATATAAAATAGCCTCAAGTGCATCCACACACGGATGATTATTCAAATCATTTCATAAAATATAATTTATATCTTATGGGGTTAGTGGGATTTTGGCAATGCCAAAATGCAAGGTGTAAGATTACTATTAAGAATTTAAATTAAATAAAAATACTAATCACATGACTAATTAAAATGAATTAACGGTAATGTAGTTGGGATGTAGGGCATGTCTACAGATGATGCAGCACTTGAAAAGAAAGGATCCCTAACGTTCCACATGCTAAAAGCCATCGAACTTTAGGTTCATTTATCACCTCCAGTGACAGTAATTACATCGATAATTAAGAGAGGTTCTAATTTTTTATTCCATGAAAAAAAAATATTTTTAATATAACTTTTTAAAAGAACTTTTAGTTTTTATTTGATATTGTAATGATTTTTATTTTAAAAATATTTTTTTTTTTATTTTAAAAATTGAATTGATGTTTCTTTTTGATATTTTTTTTTTGTAGTTTTAATGTGTTCGATGTTAAAAATAAAAAGAATAAGAAAATATTATTTTAATTAAAAAATACTCTACATCATAACACCAAACCCATGACTTGATGGTCAAAATTAGAATTTGCTCTATTTTTAGTTTTTTTTAATGAAGTCTTAGAATAACATTTAGACGAAATTGTTTCTCTGAATTTGTTAGACGAACGCAGGGAGTGAACTCTTGCAATGTCATGGATGATGCTAGATTAATACACAAGCTAATCAAGAAATATTAGTGATTATAATCATCTAGTAGGTGACCGGGTGATAAAAACTTGAAACTAAAAGGTTTTCTCTCTATATGATCTCGAGTTTGAGTCATGCGATTTTTAATATGATGGTCACTGGATATTTATAGTCGTTAATTTCAAAGCCTGTGAAATTAGTCGAGGTATGCGCAATCTAGTCTAAACATCCATGTGAACAAAAAAAAAAAATCCTAATCGTGCCAAGAGCTCTTGCTTTTTAGCTATGAATTTTGCTAAAAGTTGGGAGCAGAACTTAGCTGGGATTTGGCAAGAATTATATTAAGAAGGGTTTTGATCATATTTAAAATAAATTATTTCATAGCGTTCTTGGTCTACCAACTCTCGATCCATAGCAGGTGACACGAGACCACAGAGCCCACTAGCGGTGCTAAAAAGCTTCGTCGTTTCTTTTTGAAGAGATTGGACAATCTATAACCATGAACTGCCCTCTCGCTAGATGAAGGGCCACGTAGAATTAAAATGGACGGTGGGACTGGGGACTCTACGAATTGAGATTTTTATTGATAAATGGGGAGAATAAAAATACAAACGGTTGGTCAAGGTTAAAAAAAATATAATACAAATTTGTGCAACACACATGAATTCGACCTAACCACTAAGTCGAACCAAACTCAATACCAAGATTCTGGTTACACTAAACCCAGATGAGATATTTCTTAATCTGAGTTCGACCAAATACTTTGTTAGCTCGTTCTTAACCTAACCAAATCCAAACGAGATAATTCTCTAATACTTGTCTGTTTTGATTTTAACCAAAGATATTCCTTCAATTTGGGTTTAGCCAAACCCAAATGGGGATGATTCCTCAACTTGAAACTGTAGAGGGTGGCTTGAATAGTCAAACCAAATCTATTTTTTTGGTTCCTCAAAAATCAAGTCTAAGCAATTATTTTGATTACATTTTTTTTCCTTTTTTTAATCTTCATTTCCAATCAATTATTATTTATATCGATGTTATACAGAATTTCAGGCGGAAATTATTTGAGTGCTGTCCAAATTAATAAACTTTTGTTTCTACTGTTAATCTAGAATAAAATTGTGGATGGAAAATATTGAAACTTGGAGATCAAGTGCCCCCGAACCCATCATCTTAGGAATTATAAAGTCTGAAGTCTTCATTTTCATTTCTGGGCTGAGCTTCTCAGCTATCACAATATAAAAGCCCGTGCCCCACATCCCGTGCCAGTCAAAAGGCATGAACGCATCAGGACCACGACGAAATAAAATAAAATAAAAATACTGAAGAAGAGGGGCATTCTCTTCCCTGCAGATTGCTTCATGGGCTGGCATGGCAATGGACCTGTTCAGAGGCTAGGCCCATGGATCATAAGATTTACAGTTAAGAACTTTCCCAGTCGAGAACCTAAACCTGTGCCCGTTTAAAATTTATTTGGATAAGCTGTAACTGGGCCGGGGAAAGAAATGGTGGACGCGCGCTATACTGACAATACAATTAACCTGCTCGGCAACACGCGTGTTTTCCAAAAAAATGTTTTTATTTTTAAATTAGTATTTTTTTATCGACATTAAAAATAAAGAAGAAGGGTAATTACTATCAGAAAAAAAAGGCTATGTATCGCGCTACTTTTTTCCCCTACACTTTTTGATAATAAAGAAATGATAGATTTCATCATTTATATTATTATTTTTTAAACGACGGGTTCTTTTTAATATATCGGAACATCTCTCCTATGGGAATGGATCATGGTGATAATTTAAGAGACTCATGGAGATCCACAATGAGCGTAGACTCCAAAGTGTAAGAGCACACTTCGTACTTTATGGACATGGTGATCAACATCTCGAGTGCGTGAGTGGATGCCGTGTTACTTTGCTGGGTTTGGTAATTTGAATTAAGAGAGCGGAGGTGTTTTTTATAATGCATTTGATGCTGTTTTTGCAATAATTTTATGTATTATTTTTCTATATAAATATTTAATTTTTTTAACACTGGTCGATTTAAACTATCTGAAAATATATTAATTTAATATTTTGTTAGACAGTAAATATTTAAAAAATAAATTAAGCCATGAAAATAAATATATTCAAGAACATGGAAGTCTTGTTAGATAAAAAAAAAACCCCCGTAAACATTAGTATATTCAAGAACACGCACAAGCTATTGATAAAAAAAATATAAGTTGAGTTATTCTAGTGAAAACAACAAAGTTTTGTCCAAAAAAATCAAAATCTAATTAAAAATTAATTCAACCACGCACGAAGCTGGAAAATAGCATCAAAATCCAGTAAAATAAATAAACATGACTGTCCTTTTATTAGCTCTTAAAGAATTGCATTAAAAACAAGAAATCAAACAAATGTTATAAATGGGGTTACGACTTAAATTCCGAGATTATAAAATAAGTCTTCTAGAACAAGTATGATTTAAATGATAAGAAGAAATCAAACAGAAAATTGTACATTTCCTTGTCTTGAACACGTCTTTGACAGGTGACAACCGCCACCTGTCCACCCGCAAGCTCTCTTGTCACCCGTCTGTCCACCCAGCAAATGTTTGACCGGTTAATTTACTCTATAATAATCCAAAGCGGTCCAGCCGAACATCCAGGGTAAAGGTCGGCTGGCCCAATCAACCACCCGCGTCTTTTCGAAGGTACGCCACTCCATTAAATAATGGACACGTGTAATGATTTCTTGGTCCAGCTGTCTTCTCATCATCCAGGATCCAATGTTTTCCGGTGTTACCAAAAAAGAACACCCTTGGTTTTGGTTTAAATTACAGGAAATACTATCCCAACTGTTCGTTTTGTGATTTGCTTTTATTAATTTATCTATCTATTAGGATCTTTGACCATTGATCTTCCCATACCCGCTCTCGATCAGAAGCAGTTGTCAAAGATCCTAAACCGTGTCAACCGTTTGATTCTTTTCATAGTTCTAGGGCATGTTTGGGAGTGTGGTTGCAGTAGCTTTTCAAAGTGTTTATCATGCCGAAATACATCAAAATGATATTTTTTTGTTTTTTAAAAATTATTTTTCAAATCAGCACATCAAAATGATCTAAAACACACAAAAACATATTCATTTAAAATAATTTTTTTTTCAAATTTCAGTCAAAAACTGATGGAATCGCAATGCCGAACGGGCACCTAGTGAATCATCATGGTCATGATCAACTCTTGTGAAACGAATTCTTTCTTTGAAAACAGTAGATAGTCTTGAATTTGAATTTGTATTTTTAGGTTTAGTTTGTGTGGTAATTAACTTAATGTCAAGAAAAAAAAAGATTTTATGAGTATTGCTATAAAATCAACTTTTTTAATGGATATTCTTTTCCCTAGACCCCTTGAACCTTGTAAGGAAATAAATTTTAGTGTAGAATAAATCGGTTTAAAATTTAGGGTTTGTCCGGAAGAGTAATAAAAATTATTTATCAAAGCGATTTTATTTTTAACGCTAATATATCAAAGTAATTTAAAATATTTCAAAACAAAAAAAAAATTAAAAATATGATCTGACCGCCTTATCAAACACTTGTCAACAAATGTCATCCCAGCCCGGAGCTAAATTTTGAAAGTAGAAAAGAGTTTGGCTTTTGGCTCTTTCGCCAGATTATTAAAGGAGAGAGAAGGAATGGGTCCAGCGGTAGCCTGACAACAAAGAACAGGCTACTCTACCCATTTGAATATGAAACGGTTTCGTTTGACTTATGGCATTTTCGTAGTTACAGCATACTTTAAGAGCTAAAATTTATGGTGGGCTCCGGGAGCATTGAACCCACGTCAGATACCGGGTTACTCGCCCTTGGTATTGGTGCAGTATTTCGTCTCCCAACAACCACTACACGCGCCTTTTCAAGCACGTCTTTTGCCTCCCCTCATTTCTATTATTTAATAGTTGTTGCAGCTTCCACTTTCATGATCATAACAAAATTTATATTTTTTTTCGTTTTTTAAATGAATTTAAATTTCCCTTTTAATGATAATGTCTGTCCATATAAAAATATTTATTAAAAAATTGATTAAAGGTAAATTAAAATGTTGATTAGAGATAATTACCGATCGAGAAAGAATGCACCTAATTTGCATAAAATGTTGTGTGTGTTGACTTATAACCATTTACTAAAAATATGGTGTCAATCCTATATAGAAATATATAATTGTAAAAAAGATGTTAGAGAAATATATAAAATTTTATGTGTGTACACAATAACACAATGTTTTGACACATCAAAACTTGCATTGGACAATCTACTGCAAGGATAAGTGCCATTTTGAAATTGAGATTAAACATGTTTTTTATTAAAATTTAAAATTCTTCTGACTTTAAATTTATTTTTCAGTATTTTTAAACTGCTTTGGTGTGATGATATTAACAATAAATTTTAAAAATATTAATAATTATTGTTAGTTTAATATATTTTAAAAAAATATATTTCTTACCACATTTACAAACCATTGTAAGAATATATCCATATGGCCATAAACTAAACAACAAGAAGACAACAAATCAATCAATGTGTTGCCCTTTAAGCCATAACCCAAATAATTATGATAATGATGCACCATCCAATACTTAAACTTAAACATTAAGAGCTTCTCTAATGAAAAAAAAATCTATAGAGGAGATAAACTATTAATATGATTTTTTTGAAGAGTATAAATATTTTTTTTATATGCATGAATCATTTTAAAAAATCAATTATATTTTAATATATATATATAATATCAATGCAACCATTTATCAATAGTAACTAACATATTCAATTGTAATCAAAATAATATTTTTGTATAAAAATATTTTAAATAATATTTCTGTATAAAAATATTTTAAATAAATTTTTGGTTTTTTAATTAACATTTAGCAACAACTCCTCAACTTAAAAATATCATCTTAGTTATTTAATATAGATAAAAGCTATAAAATAATAAAAATTAAAAAAATCCTCTTAGTTTTTTATTTCAACTCTCCCCGTAAAAATGCATAAAATCACCCATAACCTTCTCTCCCTGTCCTCATATTTACACCACATCCATGCCATTAAAGAAAGGAAAACAAATCTTTTCAGAATACCAAATCATCCAATCCGTGCTTCTCACGCGTCTCTAACGAGATGGAAAAAACTCCGAGACCGCATCTTAGCCCTTCCTCCCCTATAAAACCAATCCATTCCTCCCCTCCTAATAGACCACGTCAACAAATACAAAATCAAGCCCCCCCCCCCCCCTCCCCCCCTTCTAAAAATCTCCTCCTTTCCTCCCTTTGATTTTGTTGTAAAGAAGTTTGTTTTTTTAATCTGTTTGTTTCTGGAAAACATGGGAGTTCTTGTTGCACATCCCCAAGATTGCCTGAGAAATCCCTTACAATCACAACCGCAGCACATGAGGTTCCCACGGAACCCAAACCCGAACAACCACCGCCAAAACCGGGCACAACCCAATCGCCGTAAGCGGAGTCCCAACTCATCCCCACCTCCACGCGCTGCCGTTCCCAAGAACAACAATGTCCTTGTTATAGGACAAGTCAAGATCCTCAGGCGCGGCGAAGAAGATTCAGTCAAGCCCTCAAAGGTGGAGGCTCCAAGAGGGACTCCGATTCCGAAGGTAGTTAGAAATGGAAATCAGGTCCTGGGTTCAACCGCCAGTTTGGGTCCGGATCCTTTGATGGTTCCATCTCGGGTCCTGCTCACTGAGTCAAACGGTTTTTATGCTGGATCGGCTTTTTTTACATCGCCGCCTCCAAGCTCTCTTCCTTTACCTGGTTTTTTTAGAAAAAAGGCAAATGATCCTGTTGTTGCCGATGCAGGCAGTGAGCTAAGGAAGCTCTTAGGCCTTACTCTATAGCTTGAATTATGCTTATTTGGCGGGTTTGAAGTTGCTGGATGGGATTTGATGGTTGGAGATATGATGATATTTTAGTTTTGATGTTTTGCATTCGATTTTCCCTTATTTTTTCAAGGGGAGAAGTCGAATTGCTTGACTTTAAAATTATGTCTCTTTGTGTGTTGTGTCTGTGTATAGCGCTTTTGTTACCTAGTCTGTGTCTGTGTATTGCGCTTTTGTTACCTAGTCTGTGTCAGCTTAGTTTTAGAAATTAGAATCTCGATGTAGATGTTTCGGGGCAATTAAGGTTACAGTTAGGCTCAACTTGTTATGCAAGTGAATATGGTTTAGCTTATGAATGTTTTTTTACCCTTTTTTAAGGTCTCAAGTCTGTAATTGTTGTCTGTTAAGAAGATGGCTTCTTCTGACCTCTGTATTCAGGGGATTTTTATCCCTTTTATGATGTAATATGTGATTAGTGATCTTGATAATAATATTTTAAAATCTTTGCAGTGTTAATTCTTGTTTTATACCTAACATTTCTAGCTCCAATTGTCAAAGCCTGATCCTGGTGATTTTCATTTGCTTTAAAACCTTCCAGTTCTTGGATACATGCTGAATAATCAACACATGATTTGAGGCTTTGTTCAAGGTTTACATGTTTGTGCTTTCCATTCAAACAAGGTTTATCTGGGCAACCCATGAATATTTGAATCCCTAATTTGAATCTGCAGATGGGGGATCATTGGGGTTTGAATGAATGAGGAAGCATGGCCTTCCCATGCTGTTTTCAGCATCTAATATGGGGATTTTCCAGCAAAAATTGTAAATGTTTGTTGAGTAAGTTTCGTCCCCCTATGCCACAGAATGGCTGCAGGCCTCCTAAAAAAAGACGTGTGTAAGAATAAACATGACAGTCTGTCTGAACTTCTTTCCTGGGAAAGTTGATCATTTAATATTTGGAGTAAACAAGGGCGTGAAGAAGATTGCAGTTATGTTTGTGGCATGAAAATAACTAAATATATTATATTGTTACTAATTATGTTTTTTAACACCATAAAATTACAGGGTCAATGTCAAGATCTGTTGCTGAATATGAGAATCATCTGAGGAAAACGAAAGATCATACATCATAGTGATGAACACACCACCTTTGCTTCCAAATGTGGTAGACTGGTAGCATAGGCCTGTCTGGGCTCCATATGAAAAAAGGATTGTTTAAC
>JAOWLH010000062.1:0-2500 GCA_027405865.1 Salix purpurea | reverse complement strand
GTTTAGGGTTTAGGGTTTAGGGTTTAGGGTTTAGGGTTTAGGGTTTAGGGTTTAGGGTTTAGGGTTTAGGGTTTAGGGTTTAGGGTTTAGGGTTTAGGGTTTAGGGTTTAGGGTTTAGGGTTTAGGGTTTAGGGTTTAGGGTTTAGGGTTTAGGGTTTAGGGTTTAGGGTTTAGGGTTTAGGGTTTAGGGTTTAGGGTTTAGGGTTTAGGGTTTAGGGTTTAGGGTTTAGGGTTTAGGGTTTAGGGTTTAGGGTTTAGGGTTTAGGGTTTAGGGTTTAGGGTTTAGGGTTTAGGGTTTAGGGTTTAGGGTTTAGGGTTTAGGGTTTAGGGTTTAGGGTTTAGGGTTTAGGGTTTAGGGTTTAGGGTTTAGGGTTTAGGGTTTAGGGTTTAGGGTTTAGGGTTTAGGGTTTAGGGTTTAGGGTTTAGGGTTTAGGGTTTAGGGTTTAGGGTTTAGGGTTTAGGGTTTAGGGTTTAGGGTTTAGGGTTTAGGGTTTAGGGTTTAGGGTTTAGGGTTTAGGGTTTAGGGTTTAGGGTTTAGGGTTTAGGGTTTAGGGTTTAGGGTTTAGGGTTTAGGGTTTAGGGTTTAGGGTTTAGGGTTTAGGGTTTAGGGTTTAGGGTTTAGGGTTTAGGGTTTAGGGTTTAGGGTTTAGGGTTTAGGGTTTAGGGTTTAGGGTTTAGGGTTTAGGGTTTAGGGTTTAGGGTTTAGGGTTTAGGGTTTAGGGTTTAGGGTTTAGGGTTTAGGGTTTAGGGTTTAGGGTTTAGGGTTTAGGGTTTAGGGTTTAGGGTTTAGGGTTTAGGGTTTAGGGTTTAGGGTTTAGGGTTTAGGGTTTAGGGTTTAGGGTTTAGGGTTTAGGGTTTAGGGTTTAGGGTTTAGGGTTTAGGGTTTAGGGTTTAGGGTTTAGGGTTTAGGGTTTAGGGTTTAGGGTTTAGGGTTTAGGGTTTAGGGTTTAGGGTTTAGGGTTTAGGGTTTAGGGTTTAGGGTTTAGGGTTTAGGGTTTAGGGTTTAGGGTTTAGGGTTTAGGGTTTAGGGTTTAGGGTTTAGGGTTTAGGGTTTAGGGTTTAGGGTTTAGGGTTTAGGGTTTAGGGTTTAGGGTTTAGGGTTTAGGGTTTAGGGTTTAGGGTTTAGGGTTTAGGGTTTAGGGTTTAGGGTTTAGGGTTTAGGGTTTAGGGTTTAGGGTTTAGGGTTTAGGGTTTAGGGTTTAGGGTTTAGGGTTTAGGGTTTAGGGTTTAGGGTTTAGGGTTTAGGGTTTAGGGTTTAGGGTTTAGGGTTTAGGGTTTAGGGTTTAGGGTTTAGGGTTTAGGGTTTAGGGTTTAGGGTTTAGGGTTTAGGGTTTAGGGTTTAGGGTTTAGGGTTTAGGGTTTAGGGTTTAGGGTTTAGGGTTTAGGGTTTAGGGTTTAGGGTTTAGGGTTTAGGGTTTAGGGTTTAGGGTTTAGGGTTTAGGGTTTAGGGTTTAGGGTTTAGGGTTTAGGGTTTAGGGTTTAGGGTTTAGGGTTTAGGGTTTAGGGTTTAGGGTTTAGGGTTTAGGGTTTAGGGTTTAGGGTTTAGGGTTTAGGGTTTAGGGTTTAGGGTTTAGGGTTTAGGGTTTAGGGTTTAGGGTTTAGGGTTTAGGGTTTAGGGTTTAGGGTTTAGGGTTTAGGGTTTAGGGTTTAGGGTTTAGGGTTTAGGGTTTAGGGTTTAGGGTTTAGGGTTTAGGGTTTAGGGTTTAGGGTTTAGGGTTTAGGGTTTAGGGTTTAGGGTTTAGGGTTTAGGGTTTAGGGTTTAGGGTTTAGGGTTTAGGGTTTAGGGTTTAGGGTTTAGGGTTTAGGGTTTAGGGTTTAGGGTTTAGGGTTTAGGGTTTAGGGTTTAGGGTTTAGGGTTTAGGGTTTAGGGTTTAGGGTTTAGGGTTTAGGGTTTAGGGTTTAGGGTTTAGGGTTTAGGGTTTAGGGTTTAGGGTTTAGGGTTTAGGGTTTAGGGTTTAGGGTTTAGGGTTTAGGGTTTAGGGTTTAGGGTTTAGGGTTTAGGGTTTAGGGTTTAGGGTTTAGGGTTTAGGGTTTAGGGTTTAGGGTTTAGGGTTTAGGGTTTAGGGTTTAGGGTTTAGGGTTTAGGGTTTAGGGTTTAGGGTTTAGGGTTTAGGGTTTAGGGTTTAGGGTTTAGGGTTTAGGGTTTAGGGTTTAGGGTTTAGGGTTTAGGGTTTAGGGTTTAGGGTTTAGGGTTTAGGGTTTAGGGTTTAGGGTTTAGGGTTTAGGGTTTAGGGTTTAGGGTTTAGGGTTTAGGGTTTAGGGTTTAGGGTTTAGGGTTTAGGGTTTAGGGTTTAGGGTTTAGGGTTTAGGGTTTAGGGTTTAGGGTTTAGGGTTTAGGGTTTAGGGTTTAGGGTTTAGGGTTTAGGGTTTAGGGTTTAGGGTTTAGGGTTTAGGGTTTAGGGTTTAGGGTTTAGGGTTTAGGGTTTAGGGTTTAGGGTTTAGGGTTTAGGGTTTAGGGTTTAGGGTTTAGGGTTTAGGGTTTAGGGTTTAGGGTTTATGG
>JAOWLH010000061.1:997500-1080621 GCA_027405865.1 Salix purpurea | reverse complement strand
TTATGGTCAAGTGTTTACCACTATTTTTGAGCATTTTGAGATCTTTCTGACAGGTACGGATAAGAAACCGTACTCAGATAAGACAGAGATTAATAACACCACTCTCACTAGAATGAAATATGTGCTTAATGAGGATGGTGAGTGGATTCAAGGGCACCAAGAGGGTGCACATGCTGAGGAAGAGCATGTAGATGCTGAAGAGGAGGAGAATGTGGCTAAGGCTCAGGGTGAGGATGAGTTCACCAATTTTTTTGAGTCACCACCTCCGGCTTCCTCACCAGATGAACCATCTGCGAGTGGCTGGTCGCATAGGATAGAAAGTCGTCTCACGCATATTGAGACAAATGTGCGATCCATAAGAGATTCTCAGACAGAGATGCGGGCTGATATACAGGAGATAAAGGAGATGATGACTTCATTTCTCTCACGATTCCCACCTCCTTAGAGATTATGTATCATGCGTCTCATTTTATTGTGTTTATGCTTTTCATTTTGGATATTTGAACAATGATATTGAATATTGTGTTCTTATTTATCTACAATGTTAATTTTCTTTTTGTTGATGCCAAAGGGGGAGAGAATATGAAAATATCAAATGCATCAATAATGGGGGAGAAAAATATGAGAATATGAAAAATTTATATGCATATATTTAGGGGGAGAAAAATGAATTTTTCTTGAAATTGCATATGATATTTTTACTTAGATTAAATTGCTAAAAATGTTCAATGCCTCTTATATATTGCATTACAAAATATAGGGGGAGACTCAATTTTTTATCTAAGTTTTTTGTTTATTGTCATCATCAAAAAGGGGGAGACTGTTGACATATAATGTCATACTTGTATGCTTTATATATTTTGATGATAACAATAAAAAGAAAATGGACTAATAATATTCTTGGATGAGATTAAGTTATAAACAGGTATTATACAAAGAATACATCAACAAGCATAATGGAGTACACGAAGAAATCACTCCAGGAAGTCCAAGATGCAAGCAAGTGAAGACTTAGAATAAGTTTTCATTTTAGTGCTTTATGTAAATCTCAATTTCTAACTTGATAGCACAAATTAAAATGAACTCACACACTTCACATTGCATGCATTAAAAGGGTTTGATGATTATAGGTTTAAGTCATAATCAATCGGTTCAAGAAATTCAGAAAAGATAATTTGTCAAAATAGAATTTCTGCATGAACCGGTCGACCGCTTGAGTTATCTGTTGTTAACCGGTCGACCGCTTGAGGTGTCTGCATGAACCGGTCGACCGCTTGGTTTTTACCAAGTTGAACCGGTCGACCGCTTGGTCAAAAAGATTGATTTTCTGGCTTTTAAATGAACCGGTCGACCACTTGATTTATCCGTTGTGAACCGGTCGACCGTTTGATATGACAGTTGCACTAAAACGGCTATAAACGGCTAGTTTCTTTTAGAAACTTATAAATAGGCCTCTTAATTGCAAAATTAGAAATACACAACTTCTATATCTGATAGTGAGGCAATTAATAGTGCTTAAACACCTTCAAATCATCAATCCTCATTAATACTCATATTTGTGTTTAAATCTTCATATCCTAACACAAAGAGTATTTCTCATTCTCACTACACTTAAACACCTTCAAACATTCTAAGTGCTATTGAGTGAGATAAAGAGATCATAGATCTTCATTTGTAATATCCACACTATTAAGAGTGTATTGTTGTTTTACAAAAACAATCATTGTAATACTCTTGAGAGTTGAGTATAAAACTCTTGGTATTGGTGAGGGAACATCACCAAGAAAAATCTTGAAGAGGGTACATCTTCAAGTGGGAAAAGGAAAATCTTGAAGAGGACATATCTTCAAGTGGTGTAAAAGTCTTGGTGTGGATTCATCAAGCGGGAATTGTAATCTTGTTACTTGGATTAGTAAGAGAGTACAATACTCAAGTACGGGTTGGTACTTGAGTCATGGACGTAGGCTTGCCGAACCACGTTAAAAACCGAGTTAGCAATCTCTCTCTCTTATCTCTTTACTTTAAAGTAATTAATTTTAAAATTGCATTAGTTATTGTATTTACACCTAACCCCCCCCCCTAGGTGCATAGTTGCCTTAATCCGTGGACAACACGGGGTCGGGGGTTTCGAGGTTCGGGGTTTCGCGGTATGGGGTTTGGAGTTTTGGGGTTGGGGTTTTCGGGTTAGGGGTTTGGAGGTTCGAGGTCGGGGGTTTTGAGTTAGAGGTTTCGGGTTCGGGGTTTTCGAGGTTCGGGATGTGCGGTTCGAGGTTTCATGTTCGGGTTTTCGAGGTTCGGGGTTTCGCGGTTCGAATATTGGAATTTTGGGGTTGGGGTTTTCGGGTTTGGGGTTTCGGGTTCGGGGTTTTGAGTTTCGGGGTTTCCCGGTTCGGGTATTGGAGTTTCAGGGTGGGGGTTATCGGATTAGGGGTTTCGGGTTCGGGGTTTTGAGGTTCGGGGTTTGCCGGTTCGGGTATTGGAGTTTCGGGGAGGGTTTTTTGGGTTAGGGGTTTCGGGTTCGTGGTTACAAAGTTTCATGTTCGGGTTTTCGAGGTTCGGGGGTTTCGGTTTCGGGGTTTCGAGTTTCGGGGTTTCTCGGTTCGAGGTTTTGGGTTAGGGGTTTCGAGGTTCGGGTTTCGAGGTTCAGGGTTTCGCGTTTCGGGTATTGGAGTTTCGAGGTTCGGGGTCGGGGGTTTCGAGGTCGGGGTTTCGTGGTACGAGGTTTGGAGTTTTGGGGTTGGGGTTTTCGGGTTAGGGATTTCGGGTTAGGGGTTTCGAGATTCGGGGTCGGGGGTTTCAAGTTAGGGGTTTGGGGTTCAGGGTTTCGAGGTTCGGGCTCGGGGGTTTCGAGGTACGGGGTTTGGAGTTTTGGGGTTGGGGTTTCCGGGTTAGGGGTTTCGAGGTTCGGGGTCGGGGGTTTCAGGTTTGGGTTTTCGGGTTCGGGGTTTCGAGCTTCGGGGTGTCGGGGATTTCGGCTTCGGGGTTTCGCGGTACGGGGTTTAGAGTTTGGGGCTTGGGGTTTTCGGGTTAAGGGTTTCGAGGTTCGGGGTCGGGGGTTTCGCGTTAGGGGTTTCGAGGTTCAGTGTCGCGGTTCGGGTATTTGAGTTTCGGGGTCGGGGGTTTCAAGGTTCGGGGTTTCGAGGTACGAGGTTTGGAGTTTTGGGGTCGGGGTTTTCGGGTTAGGGGTTTCGAGGTTCGGGTTGGGGGTTTTGTGTTAGGGGTTTCGGGTTCGGGGTTTTGAGGTTCGGGTTTTCCCGGTTCGGTTATTGGAGTTTCGGGGTGGGAATTTTCAGGGTGGGGATTTCGGGTTCGGGGTTTCGGGTTCGGGGTTTCGAGGTTTCATGTTTGGGTTGTCGAGGTTCGGGGTCGGGGGTTTCGGGTTAGGGGTTTCGGGTTCGGGGTGTCGAGGTTCGGGGTTTCGCGGTTCGGGTATTGGAGTTTCACGGTTCGGGGACGGGGGTTTCGAGGTTTGGGGTTTCGCGGTACAGGGTTTTGAGTTTTGGGGTCGGGGTTTTCGGGTTAGGGGTTTCGAGGTTCGGGGTCAGGGGTTTCGAGTTAGGGGTTTCGGGTTCGGGGTTTCGAGGTTCGGGGTTTCGCGGTTCCTGTATTGGATTTTCGGGGTTGGGGTTTTCGGGTTAGAGGTTTCGAGGTTCGGGGTTTCGCGGTTCGGGTAATGGAGTTTCGAGGTTCGGGGTTAGGAGTTTTGGGTTAGGGGTTTCGTTTTGGGGTTTCGAGGTTCGGGGTTTCGAGCTTCGGGGTTTCAGGTTCTGGGTTTCGAGGTTCGGGGTGTCGGGTTCGGGGTTTCGAGGTTCGGGGTCGGGGGTTTCGGGTTAGGGGTTTCGGGTTCAGGGTTTCTAGGTTCAAGGTTTCGGGTTTCGAGATTCGGGTATTGGGGTTTCGAGGTTGAGGTTTTCGGGTTAGGGGATTCAGGTTCAGGGTTTCAAGGTTCGGGTTTTCACGGTTCGGGTATTGGAGTTTCGGGGTGGGGGCTTTCTTGTTAGGGGTTTCGGTTTAGTGGTTTTGGGTTCGGAGTTTCGAGGTTCGGGGTTTCGAGGTTCGGCGTTTCGGGTTCGGGGTTTCGAGGTTCGGGGTTCGAGGTTTAGGGTTTCACGAATTATGTTTTAATTAAATGATGAATAATTTATTTGAGAGAGCAAAAATGCAAATGTTAAAATGTATTAAATATTGGTTTTTCAGATTTTTTTCTTCATATTATTATATTAAAAGTATTTTAGAACACTAAGATTAAATTAAAAATAATGATAGTACTGTTAACCTTTTTTTAACATGTTACCAAATTTGGTTTTATCTGCGACGAAGCATAAAGCAAATGACTTTTTTTTTAGTTGTAGATAATTTGACCACATATTTTAACCTGTTTTGTGTAGCTTCATATATTTTTTATTCATACATAAAAAAGTTTCAAAAGTCAATTTTTAACTAAAATAATATCGATTAATGAATTATCTTGATTACTATTCTTATTGTTATTATCATGATTATTAAATTATCACAATTATTATACCTCCTATTTTAACAATTATTCTAATCATTATTGACAATATTATCGTTGCCACTATCATGATCTTTATAATAAAAACATTTATTTTTTTGCATGTTAAAAAGTTTGTTTATGGCTACGACAAAGTGGAGGACAATTGACTAGTATAGTTTTTCATTGTAGATAATTTACCCAAAATTTTCCACTTGTTTTGTTTATGTGATATTATTGATGAATTATTTCGATTCTTTTTGTCATTATCATTATCATGGCTATTAAATTGTTACAATTATTATATATGTCATTTTAAATATTATTATAAATAATTGATATTTTAATTATTATTAGTAATACTATTGATGACACCATAATTATTGTTAGAAAAAAAAATTAATTATTTTTATTTTATAAGATTTATTCCTTATATATTAATTAAAAGTATTTCAGAACACTGATATTTTTTTTTCAAAAAAAAAAACAAAGGTAATAAATATCAAAATATATAATTAGTCTCATATATTCATAAGAAAAAAAAACTTACAAATAATCACTATTATTATTTTGAATGTTTTATCTATAATAATTAGAAATTTCAATACCTAACAATATTAACGAACATACAATTAAAAAACAAAATAACTGACAAAACAAAAATAAATATTATTAGATTTAAAAAAATTATTTGATTTGAAGAATAAAAAAACAAAGAGAAATATCAATTTTGTAAATGATCACCAACACATATTATAATTTAAACTTTTAAAAAAACAACTTTAATAATTGTAGAAATAATAAAAATTAGAAACAAAAACTAAGAGCATGTACAAAAAAATAGGAACCATTTTAAAAATATATATATATAAAAATATAGGTATTAAAATAAAATCCAAAATTAAAAGTATAAGGGACAAAATGCAAAACATATATATAATAAATTTCATTTGAAGAACAAAATTGAAACAAATTTAAACTTTGATACCGAAAAATTAAAGAATTTTTAAGAAAAACAGAAATTAAAACACCGAGGACCGAAATGAAACTAAAATATATAATCAATTTGAATTGAAGGATAAAATTAAAACAAATCAACAATTTGATACCAAAAATATTTGGAATTTCAAATCAATCCGGAAATTAAAAGACGGAGTTGTCTAAAGAAATACTTGAGGTGGAACCAAAATGAAAAGGCTATGATAATATAATATTAAAAATCCAAAATCATTTTCGTCGCTTGAGGGATTCGAACTCTTGTGGGGAATGTAAGCGTACGACTTAACCACTCAGGCAAACGACTTCGTTGTACAGTCCTAGTATAATTTTTTTTCATATTATTAAGTAATTTCACTATTCTATTCTACAAAACCTCTAAGTTTAGATGAACACTATAAAACACTGTTCAACGACCTGTTTTGTTTTAAATTTTGTAGTAATTTGCTCCGAGAAGTCATAGTACCTCTGCTTCACAAGGTGAAAACTAGCCAAAGAAGTTTTGTTAGAAAAGATTTGTTGGCAATCACCATCCAAAACCAAATAAAAATGCTTCGATTACATGAAGATTTATAGCTCGTGCCAGCCTGGAGGTAATAAGATTGAGGGTGTGGTTTTTTCTGGCGGGAAATTTTAAAGGACTAGCAAAGATGGGCCCACTGCACTCCCGACCGTTATACATGTAACAAATATCAGCAGACCGCTGTATATATGGCCTAGAAACATCACTTCAATTTTTTCTACTAACATCACTTCTCTCTTCTTCTTCTCTTGTTTTCTTCTTCTTCTCCTGTTTTCTTCTTCTTTCATTCTTTCGTTCTGTTTGTATGGCAATTTACTCTCGAAAAAAACAAAAGAAGCGCCATAAGGAAACTCAGAACACATCCCATGAAAATCCAGATTTGCTTGGAAAAAATCTGGTCTCTCTTAATGCCTTGCTCCTCAAATTATTGAGATTTAGAACCTTCTGTGTTTTTGATTTGTGTAAACAAAGATGTGCAGAGAGAAGTAGCTAGAAGGAGGAGGAGGAAAAGCAAGAAACAAAAAAGAGTGTTTAGTGTTTAGAGAGGTATCTTTTTGACATTGAGATTGCCTTTTGCTTTTATGTTTTGCGTATGCTGTTTTGTGGGAAAACTTGAATGACCCACTTGCTGATAGTTGAAGCTACAGTCCTCATGGAAAGCCCTTCGAATTGTGGTAACAACAAAGAACCCAAAGTAAGTGCTGAAATCATTGGAAATTACAAAGTAGTGATTTTTCTAGGGAGATGATATGTTTTGAAAATTTCGTACCCATTCGATTGTTTTGTTGCAGGTCAAGAACGGGAAGAAATCTGAGTCCATTACTGCAGCAAGAATTGGCAAATCTTGACGACGATGGTGATAGTCGTAAATCAGCAATGAAATCATATGTCATAGGCTTGGATTCTAAGGCAACCCCACAATTTGCTGCTAACGTTTCTTCTACTGAATTTCAGGGAAACATTTCAAATTTAACATGCTGTTGAACAAAACAAAGGAAGCGTGAAAAGGAAACTCAAGAGACAGCCCATGAAAATCCTGATTTGCGTGGAAAAAATCTGGTCTGTCTTAATGCCTTGTTCCTCAATTTATTTAGATTTAGAACCTTCTGGTTCTTGATTTGCGTAAACAAAGAAGTGCAGAGAAGAGTATCTAGAAGGATGAGGAGGAAAAGCAAGAAACAAAAAAGAGTGTTTAGTGTTTAGAGAGGTATCTTTTTGACATTGAGATTGCCTTTTGCTTTTATGTTTTGCGTATGCTGTTTTGTGGGAAAACTTGAATGACCCACTTGCTGATAGTTGAAGCTACAGTCCTCATGGAAAGCCCTTCGAATTGTGGTAACAACAAAGAACCCAAAGTAAGTGCTGAAATCATTGGAAATTACAGAGTAGTGATTTTTCTAGGGAGATGATATGTTTTGAAAATTTCGTACCCATTCGATTGTTTTGTTGCAGGTCAAGAACGGGAAGAAATCTGAGTCCATTACTGCGGTAAGAATTGGCAAATCTTGACGACGATGGTGATAGTCGTAAATCAGCAATGAGAACACTGAAATCATATGTCACTGGCTTAGATTCTAAGGCAACCCCACAATTTCTTGCTCAAGTTTCTTGTACTGAATTTCAGTATTTTTTTTCAAATTTAACATGTTCTCGAACAAAAGAAAGGAAGCGAAAAGGAAACTCAAGAGACAGCCCATGCAAATCCAGATATGCGTGGAAAAAATCTGGTATGTCTTAATGCCTTGTTCCTCAATTTATTTAGATTTAGAACCGTCTGGTTCTTGATTTGCGTAAACAAAGAAGTGCAGAGAAGAGTATCTAGAAGGAGGAGGAACAAGGACCTGTTTTGTTTTAAATTTTATAGTAATATGCTCCAAGAAGTCACAGTACCTCTGCTTCACAAGGTGAAAACTAGCCAAAGAAGTTTTGTTAGAAAAGATTTGTTGGCAATCACCATCCAAAACCAAATAAAAATGCTTCGATTACATGAAGATTTATAGCTCGTGCCAGCCTGGAGGTAAATAAGATTGAGGGTGTGGTTTTTTCTGGCGGGAAAATTTTAAAGGCCTAGCAAAGATGGGCCCACTGCACTCCCGACCGTTATACATGTAACAAATATCAGCAGACCGCTGTATATATGGCCTAGAAACATCACTTCAATTTTTTCTACTAACATCACTTCTCTCTTCTTCTTCTCCTGTTTTCTTCTTCTTCTCCTGTTTTCTTCTTCTTTCATTCTTTCGTTCTGTTTGTATGGCAATTTACTCTCGAAAAAAACAAAAGAAGCGCCATAAGGAAACTCAGAACACATCCCATGAAAATCCAGATTTGCTTGGAAAAAATCTGGTCTCTCTTAATGCCTTGCTCCTCAAATTATTGAGATTTAGAACCTTCTGTGTTTTTGATTTGTGTAAACAAAGATGTGCAGAGAGAAGTAGCTAGAAGGAGGAGGAGGAAAAGCAAGAAGCAAAAAAGAGAGTGTTTAGTGTTTAGAGAGGTAACTTTTTGTGATTGAGATTGCTTTTTTCTTTTATGTTTTGCTCATGCTATTTTGAGGGAAAGCTTGAATGACCCATTATCTGATAGTGGAACGTAGCAGTTCTCATGGACAGCCCTTCGAATTGGTAACAGTAAAGAGCATTTGGTAACTATTGAAATCATTGCAAATTACAGAGTAGTGATTTTTTTAGGGAGATGATATATTTTGATAATTTCAATCCCATTTGATTGTTTTGTTTCAGGTGAACAACGGGAAGAAATCTGAGTCCATTACAGGGGCAAGATTTGGCAAATCTTGACGACGATGGTGATAGTCGTAAATCAGCAATGAAAACACTGAAATCATATGTCATAGGCTAGGATTCGAAGGTAACCCCACAATTTGCTGCTAACGTTTCTTGTACTGAATTTCAGGGAAACATTTCAAATTTAACGTGACAAAAGAAGCGCCAAAAGGAAACTCAGAAGGCAGCCCATGAAAATCCTGATTTGCTTTGAAGAAATCTGGTCTGTCTTAATGCCTTGTTCGTCAATTTATTGAGATTTAGAACGTTCTGTTTCTTGATTTGCGTAAACAAAGAATTTCAGAGAGCAGTATCTAGAAGGAGGAGGAAAAGCAAGAAACAAAAAAGAGTGTTTAGTGTTTAGAGAGGTATCTTTTTGATATTGAGATTGCTTTTTGCTATTATGTTTTGCGTATGCTGTTTTGTGGGAAAACTTGAATGACCCACTTGCTGATAGTTGAAGCTACAGTCCTCATGGAAAGCCCTTCGAATTGTGGTAACAACAAAGAACCCAAAGTAAGTGCTGAAATCATTGGAAATTACAGAGTAGTGATTTTTCTAGGGAGATGATATGTTTTGAAAATTTCATACCCATTCGATTGTTTTGTTGCAGGTCAAGAACGGGAAGAAATCTGAGTCCATTACTGCAGCAAGAATTGGCAAATCTTGACAACGATGGTGATAGTCGTAAATCAGCAATGAAATCATATGTCATAGGCTTGGATTCTAAGGCAACCCCACAATTTGCTGCTAACGTTTCTTCTACTGAATTTCAGGGAAACATTTCAAATTTAACATGCTGTTGAACAAAACAAAGGAAGCGTGAAAAGGAAACTCAAGAGACAGCCCATGAAAATCCTGATTTGCGTGGAAAAAATCTGGTCTGTCTTAATGCCTTGTTCCTCAATTTATTTAGATTTAGAACCTTCCGGTTCTTGATTTGCGTAAACAAAGAAGTGCAGAGAGGAGTATCTAGAAGGATGAGGAGGAAAAGCAAGAAACAAAAAAGAGTGTTTAGTGTTTAGAGAGGTAACTTTTTGACATTGAGATTGCCTTTTGCTTTTATGTTTTGCGTATGCTGTTTTGTGGGAAAACTTGAATGACCCTTTCTCTGATAGTTGAACCTAGCAATTCTCATGGAAAGCCCTTCGAATAGGTAACAACAAAGAGCCCAAAGTAAGTACTGAAATCATTGCAAATTACAGAGTTGTGATTTCTGTAGGGATATGATATATTTTGATAATTTCGATCCCAGTGGATTGTTTTGTTTCAGGTCAAGAACGGGAAGAAATCTGAGTCCATTACTGCGGTAAGAATTGGCAAATCTTGACGACGATGGTGATAGTCGTATCAGCAATGAGAACACTGAAATCATATGTCACTGGCTTAGATTCTAAGGCAACCCCACAATTTCTTGCTCAAGTTTCTTGTACTGAATTTCAGTAATTTTTTTCAAATTTAACATGTTCTCGAACAAAAGAAAGGAAGCGAAAAGGAAACTCAAGAGACAGCCCATGCAAATCCAGATATGCGTGGAAAAAATCTGGTATGTCTTAATGCCTTGTTCCTCAATTTATTTAGATTTAGAACCGTCTGGTTCTTGATTTGCGTAAACAAAGAAGTGCAGAGAAGAGTATCTAGAAGGAGGAGGAACAAGGACCTGTTTTGTTTTAAATTTTATAGTAATTTGCTCCAAGAAGTCACAGTACCTCTGCTTCACAAGGTGAAAACTAGCCAAAGAAGTTTTGTTAGAAAAGATTTGTTGGCAATCACCATCCAAAACCAAATAAAAATGATTCGATTACATGAAGATTTATAGCTCGTGCCAGCCTGGAGGTAAATAAGATTGAGGGTGTGATTTAGAACGTTCTGTTTCTTGATTTGCGTAAACAAAGAATTTCAGAGAGCAGTATCTAGAAGGAGGAGGAAAAGCAAGAAACAAAAAAGAGTGTTTAGTGTTTAGAGAGGTAACTTTTTGATATTGAGATTGCTTTTTGCTTTTATGTTTTGCGTATGCTGTTTTGTGGGAAAACTTGAATGACCCACTTGCTGATAGTTGAAGCTACAGTCCTCATGGAAAGCCCTTCGAATTGTGGTAACAACAAAGAACCCAAAGTAAGTGCTGAAATCACTGGAAATTACTTAGTAGTGATTTTTCTTGGGAGATGATATGTTTTGAAAATTTCGATCCCATTCGATTGTTTTGTTTCAGGTCAAGAACGGGATGAAATCTGAGTCCATTACTGCAGCAAGATTTGGCAAATCTTGACGACGATGGTGATAATCGTAAATCAGCAATGAAATCATATGTCATAGGCTTGGATTCTAAGGCAACCCCACAATTTGCTGCTAACGTTTCTTCTACTGAATTTCAGGGAAACATTGAAATTTAACATGCTGTTGAACAAAACAAAGGAACCGCAAAAAGGAAACTCAAGAGACAGCCCATGAAATCCTGATTTGCGTGGAAAAAATCTGGTCTGTCTTATTTAGATTTAGAACCTTCTGGTTCTTGATTTGCGTAAACAAAAAAGTGCAGAGAAGAGTATCTAGAAGGAGGAGGAACAAGGACCTGTTTTGTTTTAAATTTTGTAGTAATTTGCTCCAAGAAGTCACAGTACCTCTTGAGGGAAAGCTTGAATGACCCATTATCTGATAGTGGAACGTAGCAGTTCTCATGGACAGCCCTTCGAATTGGTAACAGTAAAGAGCCTTTGGTAACTATTGAAATCATTGCAAATTACAGAGTAGTGATTTTTTCAGGGAGATGATATATTTTGATAATTTCAATCCCATTTGATTGTTTTGTTTCAGGTCAAGAACGGGAAGCAATCTGAGTCCATTACTGCGGCAAGAATTGGCAAATCTTGACGACGATGGTGATAGTTGTAAATCAGCATTGAAAACACTGAAATCATATGTCATAGGCTTGCATTCGAAGGCAACCCCACAATTTGCTGCTCAACTTTCTTCTACTGAATTTCAGGGAAACATTTCAAATTTAACGTGCTCTCGAAGAAAACGAAAGAAGCGCGAAAAGGAAACTCAGAAGACAGCCCAAGAAAATCCTGATTTGCCTGGAAAAAATCTGGTCTGTCTTCATGCCTTGTTCCTCAATTTATTTAGATTTAGAATGTTCTGTTTCTAGATTTGCGTAAAAAAAGAAGTGCAGAGAGGAGTCTCTAGAAGAAGGAGGTGGAGGAAAAGCAAGAAACAAAAAGAGAGTGTTTAGTGTTTAGAGAGGTAACTTTTTGATATTAAGATTGCTTTTTGAATTTATATTTTGCGTATGCAGTTTTGTGGAAAAACTTGAATGACCCATTTGCTGAAGCTAGCATTTCTCATAGAAAGCCCTTCGAATTGTGGTAACAACAAAGAGCCCAAAGTAAGTGCTGAATTCATTGGAAATTATAGAGTAGTGATTTTTCTTGGGAGATGATATCTTTTGATAGTTTCGATCCCATTGGATTGTTTTGTTTCAGGTCAAGAACGGGAAGAAATCTGAGTCCATTACTTCGGCCAGATTTGGCAAATCTTAACAACGATATAAACACTGAAATCATATGTCATTGGCTTGGATTCTAAGGCAACCCTACAATTTCTTGCTCAAGTATCTTCTACTGAATTTCAGGGAAACATTTCAAATTTAACTTGATCTTGAAGAAAACGAAAGAAGCGCGAAAAGGAAACTCAGAACACAGCCCAAGAAAATCCAGATTTGCGTGGAAAAAATCTGGTCCTGTCTTAATGACTTGTTCCTCAATTTATTTAGATTTAGAACGTTCTTGTTTTTTATTTGCGTAAACAAAGAATTGCAGAGAAGGGTATCTTGAAGGAGGAGGAGGAAAAGCAAGAAATAAAAAGCGAGTGTTTAGTGTTTTAGAGAGGTAACTTTTTGATATTGAGATTGCTTTTTTCTGTTATGTTTTGCGTATGCTGTTTGGAGGGAAAACTTGAATGACCCATTGGCTGATAGTTGAAGCTAGCAGTTCTCATGGAAAGCCCTTCGAATAGGTAACAACAAAGAGCCCAAGGTAAGTACTGAAATCATTGCAAATTACAGAGTAGTGATTTTTCTAGGGAGATGATATGTTTTCATAATTTCGATCTCATTGGATTGTTTTGTTTCAGGTCAACAACAGGAAGAAATCTGAGTCCATTACTGCGGCCAGATTTGGCAAATCTTAACAACGATGGTGATAGTCGTAAATCAGCAATGAAAACACTGAAATCATATGTCATTCGCTTGGATTCTAAGGCAACCCCACAATTTCTTGCTCAAGTTTCTTCTACTGAATTTCAGGGAAACATTTCAAATTTAACGTGCTCTCGAAGAAAACGAAATAAGCGGGAAAATGAAACTCAGAAGACAGCCCATGAAAATCCTGATTTGCTTGGAAGAAATCTGGTTTCTCTTAATGCCTTGTTCCTCAAGTTATTGAGATTTAGAACCTTCTAGTTCTTGATTTGCGTAAACAAAGAAGTGCAGAGAGGAGTATGTAGAAGGAGGACAAAAAGCAAGAAACAAAAAAGAGAGTGTTTAGTGTTTAGAGAGGTAACTTTTTGATATTGATATTGCTTTTTGCTTTTATATTTTGCGTATGCTGTTTTGTGGGAAAACTTGAATGACCCATTTGTTGATAGTTGAGGCTAGCAGTTCTCATGGAAAGCCCTACGAATTGTGGTAACAACAAAAAGCCCAAAGTAAGTGCTGAAATCATTGTAAATTACACAGTAGTTATTTTTCTTGGGAGCTGATATGTTTTGATAATTTCGATCCCATTCGATTGTTTTGTTTCAGGTCAAAATCAGGAAGAAATCTGAGTCCATTACTGCGGCCAGATTTGGCAAATCTTAACGACGATGGTGATAGTCGTAAATAAGAAATGAAAACACTGAAATCATATGTCATTCGCTTGGATTCTAAGGCAACCCCACAATTTCTTGCTCAAGTTTCTTATACTGAATTTCAGGGAAACATTTCAAATTTAACGTGCTCTTGAAGAAAACGAAAGAAGCGCGAAAAGGAAACTTAGAAGACAACCCAATAACATCCTGATTTCCTTGGAAAAAATATGGTCTGTCTTAATGCCTTGTTCCTCAACTTATTTAGATTTAGAACCTTCTGGTTTTTGATTTGCGTAAACAAAGAAGTGCAGAGAGGAGTATGTAGAAGGAGGACGAAAAGCAAGAAACAAAAAAGAGAGTGTTTAGTGTTTAGAGAGGTAACTTTTTGACATTGAGATTGCTTTATGCTTTTATATTTTGCGTATGCTGTTTTGTGGGAAAACTTGAATGACCCATTTGCTGATAGTTGAAGCTAGCAGTTCTCATGGAAAGCCCTTCGAATAGGTAACAACAAAGAGCCCAAGGTAAGTACTGAAATCATTGCAAATTACAGAGTAGTGATTTTTCTAGGGAGATGATATGTTTTGATAATTTCGATCCCATTCGATTGTTTTGTTTCAGGTCAACAACAGGAAGAACTCTGAGTCCATTACTACGGCCAGATTTGGCAAATCTTAACGACGATGGTGATAGTCGTAAATCAGCAATGAAAACACTGAAATCATATGTCATTCGCTTGGATTCTAAGGCAACCCCACAATTTCTTTCTCAAGTTTCTTCTACTAAATTTCAGGGAAACAAATTTAAAGTGCTCTTGAAGAAAACGAAAGAAGCGCGAAAAGGAAACTCAGAAGACAGCCCAAGAACATCCTGATTTGCGTGGATAAAATCTGGTCTGTCTTAATGCCTTGTTCTTCAATTTATTTAGATTTAGAACGTTCTGTTTCTTGATTTGCGTAAAAAAAGAAGTGCAGAGAGGAGTCTCTAGAAGGAGGAGGAGGAAAAGCAAGAAACAAAAAGCGAGTGTTTAGTGTTTAGAGAGGTAAATTTTTGATATTGAGATTGCTTTCTCTGTTATGTTTTGGCGTAAGCTGTTTGGACGTAAAACTTGAATGACCCATTGGCTGATAGTTGAAGCTAGCAGTTCTCATGGAAAGCCCTACGAATTGTGGTAACAACAAAGAGCCCAAAGTAAGTGCTGAAATCATTGTAAATTACACAGTAGTTATTTTTCTTGGGAGCTGATATGTTTTGATAATTTCGATCCCATTCGATTGTTTTGTTTCAGGTCAACAACAGGAAGAAATCTGAGTCCATTACTGCGGCCAGATTTGGCAAATCTTCACGACGATGGTGATAGTCGTAAATCAACAATAAAAACACTGAAATCATATGTCATTCGCTTGGATTCTAAGTCAACCCGACAATTTCTTGCTCAAGTTTCTTCTACTGAATTTCAGGGAAACAAATTTAACGTGCTCTTGAAGAAAACAAAAGAAGCGCGAAAAGGAAACTCAGAAGACAACCCAAGAACATCCTGATTTGCGTGGAAAAAATCTGGTCTGTCTTAGTGCCTTGTTCCTCAATTTATTTAGATTTAAAACTTGAATGACCCATTTGCTGATAGTTGATGCTAGCAGTTCTCATGGAAAGCCCTTCGAATAGGTAACAACAAAGAGCCCAAGGTAAGTACTGAAATCATTGCAAATTACAGAGTAGTGATTTTTCTAGGGAGATGATATGTTTTGATAATTTCGATTTCGTTGGATTGTTTTGTTTCAGGTCAACAACAGGAAGAAATCTGAGTCCATTACTGCGGCTAGATTTGGCAAATCTTAACGACGATGGTGATAGCCGTAAATCAGCAATGAAAACACTGAAATCATATGTCATTCGCTTGGATTCTAAGGCAACCCCACAATTTCTTGCTCAAGTTTCTTCTACTGAATTTCAGGGAAACATTTCAAATTTAACGTGCTCTCGAAGAAAACGAAAGAAGCGGGAAAATGAAACTCAGAAGACAGCCCATGAAAATCCTGATTTGCTTGGAAGAAATCTGGTCTCTCTTAATGCCTTGTTCCTCAAGTTATTGAGATTTAGAACCTTCTAGTTCTTGATTTGCGTAAACAAAGAAGTGCAGAGAGGAGTATGTAGAAGGAGGACGAAAAGCAAGAAACAAAAAAGAGAGTGTTTAGTGTTTAGAGAGGTAACTTTTTGATATTGAGATTTCTTTTTGCTTTTATATTTTGCGTATGCTGTTTTGTGGGAAAACTTGAATGACCCATTTGCTGATAGTTGAAGCTAGCAGTTCTCATGGAAAGCCCTTCGAATAGGTAACAACAAAGAGCCCAAGGTAAGTACTGAAATCATTGCAAATTACTGAGTAGTGATTTTTCTAGGGAGATGATATGTTTTGATAATTTCGATTTCGTTGGATTGTTTTGTTGCAGGTCAACAACAGGAAGAAATTTGAGTCCATTACTGCGGCTAGATTTGGCAAATCTTAACGACGATGGTGATAGCCGTAAATCAGCAATGAAAACATTGAAATCATATGTCATTCGCTTGGATTCTAAGGCAACCCCACAATTTCTTGCTCAAGTTTCTTCTACTGAATTTCAGGGAAACATTTCAAATTTAACGTGCTCTCGAAGAAAACGAAAGAAGCGGGAAAATGAAACTCAGAAGATTGCCCATGAAAATCCTGATTTGCTTTGAAGAAATCTGGTCTCTCTTAATGCCTTGTTCCTCAAGTTATTGAGATTTAGAACCTTCTAGTTCTTGATTTGCGTAAACAAAGAAGTGCAGAGAGGAGTATGTAGAAGGAGGACAAAAAGCAAGAAACAAAAAAGAGAGTGTTTAGTGTTTAGAGAGGTAACTTTTTGATATTGAGATTGCTTTTTGCTTTTATATTTTGCGTATGCTGTTTTGTGGGAAAACTTGAATGACCCATTTGCTGATAGTTGAAGCTAGCAGTTCTCATGGAAAGCCCTTCGAATAGGTAACAACAAAGAGCCCAAGGTAAGTACTGAAATCATTGCAAATTACAGAGTAGTGATTTTTCTAGGGAGATGATATGTTTTGATAATTTCGATCCCATTCGATTGTTTTGTTTCAGGTCAACAACAGGAAGAACTCTGAGTCCATTACTGCGGCCAGATTTGGCAAATTTTAACGACGATGGTGATAGTCGTAAATCAGCAATGAAAATACTGAAATCATATGTCATTCGCTTGGATTCTAAGGCAACCCCACAATTTCTTTCTCAAGTTTCTTCTACTGAATTTCAGGGAAACAAATTTAACGTGCTCTTGAAGAAAACGAAAGAAGCGCGAAAAGGAAACTCAGAAGACAGCCCAAGAACATCCTGATTTGCGTGGAAAAAATCTGGTCTGTCTTAATGCCTTGTTCCTTAATTTATTTAGATTTGGAACGTTCTGTTTCTTGATTTGCGTAAAAAAAGAAGTGGAGAGAGGAGTCTCTAGAAGGAGGAGGAGGAAAAGCAAGAAACAAAAAGCGAGTGTTTAGTGTTTAGAGAGGTAAATTTTTGATATTGAGATTGCTTTCTCTGTTATGTTTTGGCGTAAGCTGTTTGGACGTAAAACTTGAATGACCCATTGGCTGATAGTTTAAGCTAGCAGTTCTCATGGAAAGCCCTGCGAATTGTGGTAACAACAAAGAGCCCAAAGTAAGTGCTGAAATCATTGTAAATTACACAGTAGTTATTTTTCTTGGGAGCTGATATGTTTTGATAATTTCGATCCCATTCGATTGTTTTGTTTCAGGTCAACAACAGGAAGAAATCTGAGTCCATTACTGCGGCCAGATTTGGCAAATTTTAACGACGATGGTGATAGTCGTAAATCAGCAATGAAAACACTGAAATCATATGTCATTCGCTTGGATTCTAAGGCAACCCCACAATTTCTTGCTCAAGTTTCTTCTACTGAATTTCAGGGAAACAAATTTAACGTGCTCTTGAAGAAAACGAAAGAAGCGCGAAAAGGAAACTCAGAAGACAACCCAAGAACATCCTGATTTGCGTGGAAAAAATCTGGTCTGTCTTAATGCCTTGTTCCTCAATTTATTTAGATTTAAAACTTGAATGACCCATTTGCTGATAGTTGAAGGTAGCAGTTCTCATGGAAAGCCCTTCGAATAGGTAACAACAAAGAGCCCAAGGTAAGTACTAAAATCATTGCAAATTACAGAGTAGTGATTTTTCTAGGGAGATGATATGTTTTGATAATTTCGATCTCATTGGATTGTTTTGTTTCAGGTCAACAACAGGAAGAAATCTGAGTCCATTACTGCGGCAAGATTAGGCATGAGTGGCACAACTTAGGCTTCCATTGTGGTAAGATAGTTACTATTACCATTTCATTTTTGCATTTCTCGTTTTATTTTGATGTGACCTTTCTTTTTCATGTGCATGATAAGACAATAGGCAAATTCGGTTTTCTATGTGGTAATTAGCCAAACATCTCTTATTTGGTTGGCTTTCTGAAGCTTCAACATTACACTTTAATTTGTCGCACATCGGGAATGAAAAAACATGTCGTAGTATATATTTCAGTGCATATTAGAGAGAAATGATTTAGTTAATTTTATATATGCTTGTAACTAGTAGAAAAGCATACTGTAAATGGGGATTGGTTAGGCGCAAATACAAAGTGGCTTGTAGATGGCTTGGATGGGTGTGTAAGCAGTTATCCATCCGATTACAATTGCATACGAAATAAAAGACATATCATTAGGTTAATACAGAGTAAGCCAATGAATTAGTCAATTAGGATTAGACCATTAACTCTACATGTAAGTTCTAAAGATTATGTGTATCACTTTGATATTTAGTTATAGTATAACATCAATTTATAATTATTACATATGGTTGTTCCTTTCAAGACACATTTGTTGCTTCTTTCAGAACATTTATCAGTTTTTTTCTGAAGTTTTTCACTCATTTCGATCTAGCTTTGTTGTCTTATCGCTCAGAGCTTGTTGCTGGAGTTCTTACTGCTACTTTTTGTGGAATTCAAAGATATAGGAGGCAGAGTGATTGTGTTAGTAATATATCAACCTTGTTGTCGTTGCTATGTACAGATCAACACAACTTTAAATCATTATCAGTTTTATAATTGTATGATCTAAGTTATTGAAAGTTTGAATTTTTGCTCCTGCCCGCATCCACTTATTAGCGAAATCCCCTTTTTTAAGAAGGAAACTACACATGAGAAAAGCAATGGTAAAGATCATGAACTTCATTCTATTATCAATATTATCAAGGGAAGTTTTATATCATATCTCTTAGTCTATGTTATTTTCTTTGAAGTGAATATGATGTTTTTAGGCAATGATTTTATACATTTTGCTCTTTATGGGGTCTTTCTACCAAGGCTTTACCCTTAGGATAGTGTCGTTCCTACTTTCAACATATGGTGTTTCCACTATTATGTTTAGTGACTAATTTCATCTTATTCAATATTTGAAATATATTTTAAATTACAAATATCAAATAAATGCCTTTTGAATTATATGATTTAAGCCATGTGCTGGCATTTTTTGCTGCATCTGTTGGATTTGTATTGGGAAATTTGGCTGCAAGACTTCTAAATGATGTTGAAATTCCAGAGGTGGGTTTCTTGACTAAGCTCCTAAGAACGTTTTGTTACCTTTACAAAATTTCTTTATTCATGCTCTACTTGTATTTGTATCTTATTTTAGCTATCATATTGGCTTCAAGTTGTTTATCGTGTGTTGAGTTCAAGCACCCAATACTGCTTCTGACAATTTGTGACCAATTCATGTTCATTTTAAGTTGATTCTTTGTGGTGCATATTTTGAGCAATCAACTTTCAATTACTCCAATTTGACTGTCTAATAATAAGGCATTTTCATTGTCTCAGGCTCGGGCATTCTATGGATTTCAAATGACAATAAAGAAAATTCTAAAAGAGCTTTGTGAGTTAAGTTAGTGGACCTTTTCTATTATGGTGCATTATAAACACCTTGATTTGGAAAATTTTTGCTACTCATCTTCAGAGGTATAGTTTGGTTTTAGAGATGTACTTCAAAGACTCAAGGGAAGCATTCATTGTATGGCCAAGAAAGCAAAGTAAGAATTGGATTGGATCCAGAGGTAACATCATTCTTCTATAATACATTTAAGACAATATATAGAAGCCTTCCAACGAGGATTAGAATTACTGTTTGAGCTTGTGTTCACTGCTATTGAAAACATTCATTGTATGGCTAAGAAAGCAAAGTGGGAATTGGATTGGATCCAGAGTTACCATCATTCTTCTTTGATACTTTAAAGCAATATATGAAAACTTAGCAAAGAGGATTCAAATTACTGTTTGATCTTCTTGTATCCAACACATGCTTTCAATAATTTCTCCTCTCCATTTTCAGTTCCATGCTTTTTGCAGAGAGACTTGTTGCTTTTGCTTGTATTGAAGGAACTTTTTTTCGGGAAGGTAATGTTCCTTAAATATTACAACCATTAGACTGTTAATATGCTATTTGTGATCCTTGATCTGTTTCCATTTTCCTCTGAAGGGTTTCATATTGTAGGTTAAGATGTTTGCATATTTGTTGTCTAATCTTTTGCACCATTTTTTGGCTTAAAAAGCGAGCCTTGATGACCAGGTTTGACATTGTATGACTGAACTAATATCTAGAGATGAGGGGCAGCATTTTAACTCTTCTTGCCTTCTTTAATACTTGAGCCACAGCTAGATGTACAAATCTTCTAGCGGTCCTAATTAGAGGAGACATTTATGTTCTTGTTGCTAATAGATTGTTGCAGTGGACATTTTGAGACCAAGTTTGTCTGTGAGGCCTTACCATGTTATTTGATTGGCATGAATACAATGCTCGTCGGTGAGTATATAAGGTTGTTGTTGACCATCTTTTGGTATTTCTCCATTGATACCCTGCCCTTGTTTTTTGTAATTGATCATTAGATAAGGAAATTTTACATGTTTGTATTCCTTAATGTTAGGTTGGCTTAGGTTATCAAAATTAGTATAAAGTTGAAAATTAATTTAATAATTGGATGGAATTCATATGCTTGCAGCGAGTATAGTAATCTTGTGAATTCAAATGCTTGCAGCAAGTATAGCAATCTTGTGAATGTAATGCTAATTTGTTGGTACATCATCATCCGATTCATTTGTCCAAACTTTTCACAGGTTCTATGAAGAAACTCTTTACCTATCCTTGTTAGATTATGTTATGGAACTTTATTTGCATGATTACTAGACGCCAATGTCCCCAAAACCCAAGCATTTCTTTCTTCTTTTCACTCTATGAGTCTGCATGAACTTTCAAATACAAGTCACCACCAAAATCTCAAGAGAAGCAGCAGTGTTTTAAATTTACTTCCATTTGCAAATTTGTCATACCAAGTATGTGCACATCATTCACCATTTGTTCTTCAGATTGAATGCGCACAATTCTGGGTTTTGATTTATTGGAACGTTAATTTGCTATTCTTAACAGGTATGCAATTATGGGCTATCTTTGATTTTATGTTTTCTTTCGTGGGTTCTTTTGCATTCATCGTAATATTTTGTTTAGTTGTATAACCTTTGTTTTTTTTTTTTTTGTGTTTCCGATTAATATATTTATTTATATCTAGTGTTTTTGTTGCCTTGTTTATTAGCTTTATCTTTATTTTCTTGTGATTTTATATTTAATTTTAATTGGATATGGCATTTGTGTGTTTTAATGTCTCACCATTTGTTTCTCTTAATGTCATGTCATTTGTTTTGTATGTTATTTTATTATGAGGGTGTCTAGGCAGCTTGCGTGCACCAAATAAAAACCCTGGGCTCAGACCATCTCCTTGGATTATTTGGTAGCAGGTTCTTCTATTTGTATATATTAGGATCAGAATTTCAGTGTATGTTTCTGTTGTTGCTTTTTGGACTCTAGTTCCGAATACTCTTGAGGCCTTTTTTTTACCAGTTTTTTGACAAATCTGCTGGAGAATAGATAGTTTTGTTTTGTTGCGGTGGCAGTTCCTAGAGATGTCGAGTTATATGGGTGTTCATGTCTCCTGATCAATGGCTGCAAAATCAGTTTATGTTTATTTTTTAAGTCAAAATGTTGTCTTCTTTTCTTACGTGTTTTTGTTTATTTTTACGTTCATATAAGGCTGCTATCCATCCTTTTCATGATATTAGCTTAATTTTTCAATTCCTTTATGTGCTCTAGTTTGTATCAATAAAAAACTAGAAAGACAAAGTTATTGTTGGAGATTTGCCACCTGTGATGGGCAAATTAAAAGCTTTTATATTTAACAAGGAGGAGATAACTGGCATATTGAACGAGTTGTATGCTGACTTGAGCAATGAGATTGAATTTGAAGACTTCCTCAAGGTCAGTTCTTTTTCTGTCTAATTTTGAGTTTTATTGGTCCCATCCTCGTTCTCTTCCTTTCTTCATCACGTAAAATGCATGTTAGCATTGTTCAAGCTAGCACTATTGATGTTTGCACTACAGTTTACTGCATGGAATTGGGGGTCATACGTGATTTACAAGGTCAAGCTACTGCAAAATCAGGGGCTTCTAAGCAGAGTTCATCTTTCCTCAAGGCCGCAACTATGACTCTTTTCACAATTAGTGATTCTTAGAAAGCATCTTATATTGATCAAATATATACATCCAGCTACAAAAGATTTATTCAATCTTGTGAAAGATGGAGTGCTATTATGGTAATTAAACCTGTTTTGATGGAGCTGCTCTGCTCTGTATGTCCATGAAAGCCAATATTTGGTGGTGGTGTTGATTTTATCTTGTGGCTTGTGATGAGTACGCTCATCAATATTGTTGTGCCAGGGATAATAGATGAACGTTCTGTCAACACAAAACGAGTTCTTAATCCATGGAAAAGAAATGAGAATCGTACCCTATGCCTCAACTCTGCAAAAGCCATTGGATGCACGGTAATAAACATTGGAACACAGGAGTGGAAGGAAGAGTAAGTTTTAGCTAATTTTGATTATCACATGGTATTTTTTGTTGTAGTCTAAACGGGTTTATTTTGTTTGTTCATTTTGCAGCCTCAAACATGGAAAAGTTTGGACTTAAATGGGACTAAATTATTCCTTCTCACTTTTCAAAGATTAAATTGGAGTTGGAAAAGATGATATTTAAGCATTTATTTTCTCTAATACCGTGGAAAAGACTAAATTATTGCTGTGGAGGCAACTACTTGATGCTTGTTCTTTCCCTGTGCCAGAGTAATCTTTCTTGCCTCTATTCAAGTCATTCTACGAGAACATTTCTTTGTTTTGTACTTGCTTTTCTTTGTTCTCTACATTTGTTTAGTTACCCATCCTTTTGTTTATTAGGTCTCTCTGTATTAAGTTTTATTTTATTAATTTTAGATTTATTAATACGTCTAAGGCAAGTGTTTCTGATACTTACATTTCTTTTAGTATTCGAGGCACTTTACTCATTCCAATCCAACTATACCCCTATGACCTGAAGATTTTGTTTGGGGAATGGTTTGTTACTCTCTCCCGCTACAAAGGTCTCACTACTCTTATACCTATATGCATGCATGTATATTTATGTGGATTGCTAATAATTATGGCAGACGTGCTTTCAATATTGTTTTATTAGAAAAAATTATGTAACATGTTGCTTTATATGTTTATTAAATCACAAAGATGTTGCTTTATATGCTTATTAAATCACAAAGATGTTGCTTTATATGCTTATTATGGCAGACGTGCTTCAAATAACAAATTTACTATCACAAAGATCTCTTTTTGGTGCAATCATAACCTTTTTGTATGTGCTTGTGATTGTAAACGTGTCAACTTTACAGGTCTGAATCTTTGATAATACAAGGATAAGATCTGTCACGCATATATTTAAGGTGATTCTTGTTTGCACCCATACAAGTATGTTGACATGTAAGTGTTTCATGGTTATTGTATATTTTGACTATATGGAATAGTAGCAGATAATTAATAATGATTTGTGTTAAAGATGTTTCAGCTAATCATTGAATTTTCTCCCTTTTAAATACAGTTATTGAAGACTTTGTATTGTACAGGAAACTTTGATTTACTTAGGTAGTTTGTAGGTTTACAAGTGATTTTAAGCTTAGATTTATGTTTATAAGGATTAAATGACTGACCTAGCTAGTTGATCATTTTCTTTTCCTTGTTCCTGCCTCTCTTAGTTCAGTTTTTATTACTGTTTCTCCCTAAACTCACTCTTTTTTTTTAAGTGGTCTTTTTCATTTATTGTCTTCTTGCTTAATTGGTTTTAATTGATTCACATTTAGTCTAAGTGCTTTCCTTATTTATTTTGATTTGTCTTTACTCTTATCTTTTTTAGGCATTGACTTAATGTAATCTGTGCTAATAGCTGCAATTTTTTAGCTTCCTAAGTAAAGTTGCTTGTACTAGTTTTATATTTGTACTTTCTCTTTCATTGATGTATCTTAACTTCATGTTTATTATCTTAGGCACTTGATCCTTTGTTCATTATGTTTTAAGTGAAAAGTGCTTAGTTTTCTATTATTAATTCCAATATTTTTAGGTTGATTTGTTTGTTTCTCATATCTTCTTTTCTTCATCTCTATTATTCATTAAGTTTGCTTTGAGATTTTCAGTGGTTATTGGTCAATTTTGTTGCGTTGCTATTGTTTTTGTTTTTGAAATTTAGATTGCTACTTTAGATCTTGGACGGATATTTGCTTTAGCTCGCTTTGAAAGTTTTTTTCTTTTTTATTATTAAATAAAAAAAATCTATTGTAGACATGTTTTTTTTACTATGTCATTTTATTAGTTTGCTATGTGTTCTTTTATGCTTTAAAAGTTTTTGATATCTGTTTTTTCTTGATACGTGTTTTTGTTTTCCTTTTCACTATCTCTAAATTCTTTTTGTGTAGATCTGTTATGTTAAATACTAACTACTGTGATTTGTATGTTACAAGTTGTCTTTGTCAATTGAATTCCTCACCTTTTTTCGTTGTATACATGATTGCTTGGTTCTTCGTCCATCTTTTTTTAGGGGGAAAACATTTAGTTGTCTCATTGTGAAGAGGTTTATTAGAATATTCTTCAAACTTCTTGCTCTTTTTTTCTCTTTCCTAAGTTATTCTACTTGATACATGTTTCTCTTTTCTCTAACCCAATATTCTTTTTGTGTAGGTTTGCTAAGTCAAACACTAGCTTTTGTGATTTGTTGGTTTCCAAGTGGCTTTTGAGCTTTGATTTATATTTAGGAGGATGAAATTTGTATTTTGTTGTTTTTTTCTTAAAAAAAAATCTTAATTTCGAAGGTTAGAAAATCATGATTTTCCAGGTTATCCATGGTGAATATGTAGAGTTTAGCTTGAGAGTTTACTTTCTGATTAGTAGTGGGGACATGTATTAAAGCTTGGTCTGACCTGATGAGTGGAGCCGTTTGTTTTCCTTGATCCTCTTTTAGTTTAGTTTTTTTTATTGTTGCTTCTTTATAAACTCACTCTTTTGTATTTTTATTCTTTTTCGATTATTATCTTGTCACTTTGACGATTTTTTTCCAATCTCTAGGATGACGACAGATCTTGCCTAAACTTCTTGGTGTCAGGTGCCTCCATTTATTGTCTTCACACTTAGTCTAGGAGCTTCCCTTTTCTTTTCATTCGTCTAACTGAATTTGGTCAGTCGATATTCCTAACAAGGTACTAGCTTGATCATTGGCATAAAAAATGGCAGCAGCAAAAGCAAGAGAGGAGAGGCTGCAGCTGCACCTTATGTGTGGCGTCGCGTAGGCTCATCTAGCTACCGATCAAGAATTAAAGACCCAACTTAAAACAGATAGTTCTCTCTCGTCTTAAAGAATTAGAAGGCGTGCCATATACCGTTGGAAAGGTATGAAAGTCTAGCTTCCATCACAACTAGAATCACATCAAAATTCGATCAATAGATCCAGTTATGACTAAGAGAGTAACCAAAGGTCAAACTGTCCGAATCTAGTCTTCTTCTCCCAATCCTTGCGTAATGGTCTTGGTTCCACCAACAAGCCCTTCTTGAACATGAATGAGATTAATCAAGGCTTGCTCTTTATTATTACAAATCCTCTTGAAGTCCACCTTAGCCCATGTATCTTGAAGAAGTCCATTGAAAGCTTCTTTGAACTTCTTAGCCCTAAGCCTAGTAACTGGACCAACTGGAACCTCCAATGGATCTTCTGATGGTTGGATCGCATCAATATCAGTAGACCACCTCTCAAAATGATCTCTTTCTAAGCACCTCCTCAATAAATCTTTTTCTTTCTCTGATTTTCAAGAATCTTCGGTATTCATTCCCACGGACGAGCGACTTGATTCATCCTTCCTTGTGAATCATGTTAAATACCTACAAAAAGTTCTCGCCTTTATTTCAATGATTAAGTCTGTTATTTAAGAGAAAGAGTAGTCGCTGTTCAGAAGAAAAAAAAACCATATATATTCTGATTATCCAATGATTTTTGCAAATCCTCGTGGGACTATCTACTCACCATTTTATTACTTGTTATGATTCGTGCACTTGTCTCCTGCTTTGAACAAGGAACAATTATTTGGTATGAAATATGTGAAATAAGCATATTATCCTGATTCTAAATACACTCAAGGGATGCAATTTGGCTTTCCCTCATTGGTCTCCTTTCCAGTTACAATATCATATAATTATATAAGAAAGGCATATTGATTGCCTAAAAGATGTGCATTCATTGCCAATCCAAAGCTCCATACTGATTGCCCTTATGTCATGTGCTCTCAACCAATAAAGTTGTTTGTTCTTCTCCCAAATGATCTGCTGGGCAATTTCATGAACGTCATTTATTTGAATTGCGTTAAAAAGTATCCTTGAACACAGAAGCTTTATCACACTTCTAGGGTTTTGCAACATTTGTATGGCTCGCTACACAGGTTCTCTTTTGGGATTCTTTTCCTAGACTTCATACCTTCAATCCTACCTTGGTTTGATATTAGCAGAAAGTTAATAGGGAAAAACTGAGCGCTATGAGATATTATATTGGTTTATTATGACTCCCTTCTGTTATACATTAAGCCATGAGATGATTCTGAAAATTATAAAATGAGGAAGGGGCAAGTATCTGAATACATGAAAAAAAAGTTCCAGTTATAGGCATTTTGATTTCCATGAATTGCTCATCCATGATACCATTTAAGTTACATACTTCCATGATAGTTTCAAGTTTTGTACTTCCCTTTTCTCCAGCTGCTGTAAACTTCATTGTTCTCAAGAATTGGACCCAAATATGAAAGACCATCCTCTTGGTGTCCACACAATAGGAAGGCTACATAACAGGAATCCTTTAACGTTGTCATTAACTTTTCACTAGATTGCCATATTGCTCTTCATTTGTTTTTAATATTTTTTGCTACAACGATAACTATTTGTGTATTTAAAGTTTTGTATGGTTATCACGATGAAGATTGAGAAGAGAATATTCCATAAACTACTAAAAATTGAGGCAATTAGCAACTATCCAATCCATTGCTGATAAAATTAAAATCCACTGCTATAAAACATTAGCAACAGAATTTGCAATGAATAATATCATATGCAAATTTATAGTTGTGATTTTATCTGCAACGGATGTATTTACTGCTAATAATTAGCAACAGAAAATCCATAACTGATATTGGCAATGGATTTGTTGTTTCTAATAAAATAGCATTGGTAAATCCATTACTAAGTTAAGACTAATGACGTTGTATTCAACAAAAAAAAAATCCATTGTGGAGCATTCTAATTATCTTTGGAGAAGGCACGCAAGCATCACCCGCTAGCATTTAGCACCATTGAGATTACCGGACCCATAATTGTTCCAGGATTCACCACCGCCACCACATCCAAACCCTTGTCAGTTGAAAACTCCCATGCAAGTTTCTTACAACGGATACAATAACTAATCACAACAACAAAATAAACTACATTATAATCCAAAATTGTCAGAACTCACCTAGCATTGTTTGTAGTACTCAACGTCCATCCATCAATCCTCATTCTTGACAATGTCACAAAGCTAGTTAGGACTAAGCATGATAGAAGAAGACAAAGACATCACCATGATGCGCCTTACACTGTTTTCCTTTGCCACCCTTAGAGCATTTATTGTTCCTTTAATTGTCAGATCCAGAAGCTCAGTGTTTCAAGAGAAAAAGAGAGAAAGAGATGCACAATTATTTTATGTAATTAAAAATTAAAAAACCAATCGACGCCAGAGCGACTATCGCTACAACTTTATTTGTTTTTCTTTTCTCTATCTAAGAGGGGGAGAGAGTGAGTGAACAATCAACAATTTGTATTATTTTAAAATTAAAATCAATGGATGAGATTTAAAACAATTTTCTTAATTAGCATTGGATAATCTGTTGCAAGGATTTTTTAATCACTAACATGTGATCCGTTGCTGATTGATACAACACATTTGCAATGAAAAATCGTTTGCAGATTATTTAAATAATTGATTTTCATTTTCCAATAATTTATTATTTTTCAGCAAAACGAATTTTCCATTGCTAAACACATTTCGATGTTGATCCATTGCTACTATCGTAACCTAGTTTTGGGATATTCCCAAAATCCACTTGAAATAAAACACAAATAAAAAAATAAAATAAAAGGGGGCTGGCGTGGTCGAAAAATCAATTTGTAAATTTTACATGGATTCGAGAGCCTGATTGTATCTCTACTGTGACCAAAAATTAGGAAAAATGCAAATTCAAGGCTGAAATAAATTATTAATGGATAAATCTGCATAAAAAGTAAGTCAAAAAAGCATAATTATAATTTTTATAGACCTAATTGCTTTGATTGTGGGCCAATTTAAAGTATTATTATGTTTACGAATTTATTTAGTGTCCAATTGAAGGATTTAATAAAGTTTAAGGACTTAATTATACTTTAAACTGGTCAAATTAATTTTAGTAAGGGCTTAATTGATGAAAAATCAAGTTCAGAAGCCTAATTCGGGTTTAGTTGAGAAGATTATAATTATCAGAGACCAAATTCAATTTTTACCACGTTAATTGAATGAAATCAGTTGTGAAATTAAAGAAATTTGAGAGATGAATGGTCAATTGAAAGTCAAATTGCATAAATCCAAAACCAAGCACCGAAGTACAAATGATGTGTAAAGTTAAATATGCTATTGAAATTTTTGCAGGGATAAAATTACATAAATTTAAAAGTTTAAGGCCAATTAGGAAAGCAATTAGAACACTTATAAGTTGAGGGACCAAAATGTATTTGTGTCACTCTGCAACATTTGCAAGCATGACTGCACTGTTCAGTGGCCTGAACAGTGGAGGCACACCATTGTACAAAATGAAGAGATCACCTGTGTCTGCACGTAATGAGAAATGGAATCGTCATTCTTGTTCTATAAATACCGAGAACTGAAATTAAAAGTGGGGAGAACACGGAGAAGAACACAGAGAAAACGAGGAAAAAATAAAAGAAAACAGAGAACACACGTAAGACGGCACCTCATCATGAATAGCAACCCCGTCTTCTTTACCTCAGGCCATAAAAGGTGCAGCAGCCCACCGACAATAGTTTGGTTATCTTCTTCCCAATCGGCAGCAACTGCAGCCTCTACGACAACCTTTTCTCTCATGCAACATGTGAATGGTAGGACATGAACTAATTCACATCCTATTGTTCACATGTGAATGGTGACCAGGGAGATATGTGGGGCCAAAATGGGCCACCATGGTTGGGTCAACCCATTTTGTTTGGCCCAATCCAATTTGAATTATTTAAATAAAATTAAAAATATAAAAATTACAAGTTTAGAAAAAACAAAAAATGTGTTGTTTTTGTGCATACAACCGAATTCTACAAATTTTCTAACCATATTTTTTGTAAAAAAGAATCGCATTTTTTCTTATTTTTTTAAATGAAAAATAGGATATCGTTACTAGTGTATGATTATCCATTAGAGTTTGGCCCAAATATCAAAAATCTTTCAACGATCATTTTGTTCTTTTTTTATATATAAATTATAAATCACGCCCATAGGTATTAAAAATATAACAAATGTAGTGCTAAAATTCGGACGTTAGAACGGTTAGGTTTTCAACCCAATCAGGTAGAGCCTCCCTCACGAAGAGAGATTTACTTCGATCCTTAGAAAAGACCAACGTATAAAAAATCCGACTTAGAAAAACAATCAAACTACAATGCAACTTACTTTAGTTAGAGTGCACTAGGGGTGATGTGTTTTCCCCTTGCATAACAAGTCCCCTTACCCACACTCTCGCAAACCATTAGGTTTCTAATGGTTATGTTAAATAAATTGAATTTAGTCATTTAGCTATTTATGATAGCCTCTAGAAGTCCAAAAGACCTAAAAACGTGGGGACTTGTTTATGTTACTGTTTGAGCTCTTTTAAAGCTTTAGTTATGACTTTTCCTATTATTGGAGGGTTGTTCCAAGTATAAAAAGAACTCCTAAGAAGATTATGTTTTCAGAAAATTATCATATTTGTGAGGTCTTGTGTTCCTCTTCGTTCTTAAAGAACTCCTAGAACTTATCAAGTTAATCTTGTGGCGTTCAAACAGCTAAACTTATCACCTTGATTGTTGAGAGATTCTCAGGTTTTCTAGGTGTGGCATTTCAATCTTTCGTAGTCTTGGTTTTCATCTTGTTAGGTGACGGGTAAAGGCTCAACCAATCTTGTCTACACGATCTTGGGGTTCTAAACCATCATTCTTATTGGGTTTCATCACAATTTGATGCGTTGTGATCAACTTTTCTAGGTCCTAGCAGTACTAGAACGACCTAGAAATTGAGTGTTGTTTTTTGTGATGATGCGAACCGGCCCAGAAACACCAGCAAAGACCCATTACATGTTTAGGGGCTTGATTCGTTGTTTTGAAGGTTTCACCCAAGTCCTAATTTCGGCAGCCATTGATAAAACTTAATTCTGAACTTTTCAGTTTATGTGTGAGAGTGATTCTTGCATTCTTTAGTTCTTGAACGAACTGAATCCGACTTATCGAAGATTAACTGGCTTCGTGGCGTCATTCTACTCATTCCAATAGTGCTGGTACCTTGGGGCAGGTTTCCATTGTGTCACTCCTATCAGACCTTATTTCGGCTTTCCGGGATCTTATCTCATTCTTGGTTGTGGGTTGCGTGATCACGAGGTTCGCATCAGGTGGTATCAGAGCTAGGCTCCGAAACGAGGTCATATCATTCTGTTATTTTCGTGCTTTTTTTTTTAGTGTTCCTTGAAGTTTTCCAGTCTTTGTGTTCATCTCCTTGTTCTTCGTGTCAGCGTCATCTAAAAAAAAGGTTAAATTTATCGTTTTGTCTCTTCATTTCAGTATATTAAAACAAAAAAAAAAACAACAGAAAAGAAAAGAAAGAGAGATAGAGGCATTAGTTGAAATTTGAAGAATCTTGCCGCAGAAAACACTACTTTGGGGAAACATAAGCAAACCACATCGGAATCAGTTGAAATTTCATATTCCGTTTATTGGGGTTAAGATAGTATCATATGTCAAATATGGGCTTATTCTGATATTGATTTCTTGAGGGGTTATTTCGATATTCATTTCTGCCGTAGAAACACTACCTTAGTGAACCCATATAAAAACACCTTAGAATCAGTTGAAACTTTACATTATGTGTCTTGGGGTTGATATCGCATGATATATTAAATTGGGGCTTATTTCGATATATTATACTAGAGGTTTCAATTGGAGGTTCATTTCTGCCGCAAATTGATCACAGAAGGGTTTGTGTACCTAGAAGTACGGGAAAGGCCTATAAATTGAGTGTTCTTTTTTGTTTAGTACTAAAATACTAAATATTGATTTTGAGGTCATTTCGAAGTCGTTTGGTCTGGGTTTCAATTCTGTTACGTAAAAATTGCGTAAGACGTTAGATTCTGCTCAAGTCTCAAAACATGATCCTTACTGTTTAGTTTTGTCCAATTCTATGTTTTTGCTCTATTATCAGTTATCTAGGAGTCAAGTAATTGTTTTCGCTAGTATTTGTTTCTGTTTTATTTCGTGTCTTCGTATCGTCCACAATTCGTACGAATTTGCATTGCTACTCGCGAAATCGTAATCGTAGTTTTGTTTTGCTTTGTTTTCAGTATTTTTATTGCTTCTTGAGTCTGAAAATCATAATTAGAGTGCGCTGCAAAGGGTACTGGCTTTGATTTGTTGATTTTAGTTCCTAAAGAACCACAAGAACGCAAGTTGTGAGGTAAAAGGCGTTATGAGCATATTAGAGTGAAAAGCCTTGATTGTTTTTTTTGTGTGATACACGAGAGGTGTGAGGATATATTTTTTTTTGCGACTAACCGAATTTTGCAGGTTCAAAGGATGTTTGAAAATAACGAATCAGCGACACAAAATGCTGAGGTTGCTTTCCAATTGCGAGCCTTATGTCAGCAACTCGAGTTGTTGTCTAGAATGAACATGGATCTGACAGATGATGTGAAATGGATAAAGAAACAGAATATTGGGGCTGATCGTAGAGGAAATACGATCCGCAAGACTGTACCGAATACCAAATCTGATTTGGGATGTATTTGTTGATGAAAACGCGGATGTGAGTGAAGAGGACTATGATGGTGATATGGAATCTAGAAGTGAGAAATCTTATTGTGAAGGCAAGCCACCATTGAAGGATAGTGAGAGGGATGAGTTAGCATTACCGGTTGCGGTGTCCTTGGTTATGAGGTCTACACTCCAGGTTCAGGTTAAGGAAGATGAATCTAATCAACAAAAAGATAATATCTTCCAGACGCGTTGTTACGTACACAGCAAGGTGTGTGGTTTAATTATTGATAGCGAAAGCTGTGTTAATATTTGCAGTACAATCCTTGTTAGTAAACTGAATTTGAGTACTGTTAAGCATGCGAAACCATATAGATTGCTATGGCTGAATGGTGGTGGTGAAGTGAAAGTGACTAAGCACGTTGTGGTCCCATTTTCGATTGGGAAATATGTTGATGAAGTTCTGTGCGATGTAGTACCGATGCAAGCAAGTCACATCTTGTTGGGGAGTCCATGGCAATATGATAGGAAGGCAGTTCATGACGGGGTTAGAAATCGTTATAGCATTGTAAGAGATGGTAAAACTATCACTCTTGTACCTCTTACACCCAAACAAGTGCATGATGATCAAATAAAGCTAAAACGTGAGTATGATGAGGCAATGGGGAGAGAAAATCAAGGTGAGGATCAAGGGGAGAGAATACCATCAGAAGCGACCACAACCCAAACCACTACAGCCCATTCAAACAGTCATCCAAATGCAAACAAATTTGACCATTCAACCCCAACTCAAAAATACCCAAACCTGGTCGAGAGTAGAGGTAAGACAAGAGGAGAGAAGAAAGTCAGGAAGTGTGATGAGAATTGTGTGGAAAAACTAGAGAAACAACCTAATTTTTATGCTAGAGAGGGTGAGGTCAAATCTGCATATTTCACTAACAAGCCAATGATTTTACTTGTGTACAAGGAGGCTTACTTTAATACTAATGATCTTGATCATATGGTGCCTAGTGATACTATTTCTTTGTTGCAGGAGTTTGATGATTTGTTCCCCAACGATACTCCAAGCGGAATACCACCATTGCGGGGGATTGAGCATCAAATTGATTTTGTAGGTGGAGCTTCAATTCCTAACCGACCATCCTATAGAAGGAATCCAGAGGAGATGAGTGGGCTTCAAAGGCAAGTTTATGAGCTAATAGATTAAGGGATATATTCGTGAGAGTATAATTCCGTGTGCTGTACCCGTTCTACTCATGCCTACGAAGGATGGAACATGGAGGATGTGTGTTGATTGTCGAGCCATGAACAACATAACGATTTTGATTCGAGGTCGAATCCTTTCGAGGAGAGAGGGGATGATGCGAACCAGCCCAGAAACACCAGCAAAGACCCATTACATGTTTAGGGGCTTGATTCGTTGTTTTGAAGGTTTCACCCAAGTCCTAATTGCAAGGACCATTAAAGTATCTATGTGTAGGAGGGGTCCAGCCCAGCTTTATTTGGGCCATGAAGTTAGGACAACAAAAGGATCCAAAAGAATCCTACTACAACATGGAAACATGGGATTGATGGGCTGGATGGAAGAGAATAAATAATCCTTATGGGCTTTATTTAAGTTAGTTAGCTACAACCCAAGGCTTGTTTGGGCTTAATTAAGACTTTGTTTTCAGCTAGGATCCAAGGCTTGCTTGGATTAAGTCATGGGCTCTTCAATTTAGGATTTTGGGTCAGTTTTGAGTAGACCTCTTTTAAGTCCACATAAGAGGTCCATTAGGGTTACTTTTTAAGAACTATTTAAACTCATGTAACCCTAATTTCGGCAGCCATTGATTAAACTTAATTCTGAACTTTTCAGTTTATGTGTGAGAGTGATTCTTGCATTCTTTAGTTCTTGAACGAACTGAATCCGACTTATCGAAGATTAACTGGCTTCGTGGCGTCATTCTACTCATTCCAATAGTGCTGGTGCCTTGGGGCAGGTTTCCATTGTGTCACACTCCTATCAGACCTTATTTCGGCTTTCCGGGATCTTATCTCATTCTTGGTTATGGGTTGCGTGACCACGTGATCACGAGGTTCGCATCATCTCTCCTATTAGCTCCTATTATTAGATCAATAAATTGGATGGTGGTATGTATTTTGCTCTCAACCTTCTTAGAATGTAAAGCCTAAAGCCTTCCCTGCTTGATGAAATGTGATTCTTAACCTATACAATCTTGAGTGAAAGGGAGTCATGCTATCAAAATTACTTTGATAAGTGGGGTGGGTAAATAATACATCATAGAAGTTAAATGAAGTGTTCCGTATTTATTTTTGGGTTCATCAGGAGACCCGCAGGGCCTTGGGCTACACAATGGGATAGCCCTCCCCCATTACATAATACTAAATAAACTGGAGATATAAGGACTCTAACTTGCTTTGCTGAAGGAAGCTATGGGGTATGCAACTGCTAGGCCATGCTTGCTCTTTGATTGTGGGAAACAAATTGTCTTGTAAGAAAATTATGCAAGTGCTTTATTGTGCAGTGTTGCTATAGAAGATAAATCATGCAACGATTTGACTAGTGCAGATTTATGATTTCTCGAACCATTATTGTCTCTTGACTTTTTTTTCTTCTGAAGAGCTTAAAATCAAGGGGTATCCGATTCCCTGGTCGTGATAATGATAGTTTAGTGCCTATCTTCACCCCACCTCGTTCTGTGTCGGCACCAGAAGTGGATGCTAGTCTTACACATCAAATTCAGTATGACATTCCTCTGCAAAGCTTTACAGCTGAACAGATAAAGGAAGCATTTGATGTGGTAAGAAACAGCATAGAGCTTCTCACAACAGTGTTGTCCTCTTCACCTCATCAAGATGCATTACAGGTACTTTTATCTTACAAGTTCTCGATCTTCTTTGTTCTTTCACTTTAACTTGAATTTGCTAAACTAACTAACATTCCAAAGATATTAAACTGACCTGTTTAACCATATTTTAGACCTGTTGAATTGTGAAAAACTACGGCTGTTTTGATGGATTTTTTAAAGGAGAATGGATAACAAGATTTTTATGTCCCAATATAATATGTTAGTCAGAAAAAACAAAGCATTTCTAATTTCTAGATTTTTTTTATTGAAAATGGAGAACATTCTTTATAAGTGGGCCCTTTTCTTCCGAAGACTCTAGGATTTCCAATCTGCAAAACTCCACCCTCCCCCCCAAAAGAAAACCTCACAGAAGTGCACTCTTATCTATGTAATTCAAAATTGGTTTTGCTCATGTTTGCTGTTATTTTTGGTTATATGCAGATATGACCTTTTTTCCCTTCATATTCTCATGTGGAAGGCATCACATTATAATCTTATTTTATTTTATTTTATTTGGAGCGTGCATTAAATTTGCCTTTCTATTTTTAAAAAATAGTGATTGTTTAATAAATTTTTAATATAGAAAAAAGGTAAAAATCAGAATCCTATCTATTTATTATTGTTTTAATTGACCCCTTAAGTCAAATCAATCAACAATGCTCATTTTGTTGTCATCCTTGATGACTAAAGTCCACTAAAAGAAGTCAAAGTGTGGCAAATAAAATGAATTCCATTATTCATTTATAAGACACTAAAAACTGATAAAATGTAGACCTGTTAACATTGCAATTCTATAAGTTATTTTAACAATTCCACATTCTGACTTTGTAAATAGTGATTTTGCTTCAATCATGACTCAATTTTATGAGCATGCCATCAAGTTTTATTGTTTCCAGAACCTTGTTAAACTGCCCACAAATCATTGATCAAAGAGTGTTTGGTGGCTTCCCTTGTATCCAAAAAATGGATGAAAAAAATAAAAATATTCAGCAGAATTTCACCTTAAAACTGAACATTCCTAAGCTATCCCAAGAACACTCAACCTGCTTAAAAGAATACTACTATACTCTTCTCATACCAAACCTTCAATGTAACCCCATTTGTCAACTCCATTATACGATGCCATGCAACTATCAAATTATTCAGATGTTGGTTCAAGATACATCATGTATATCATTAGGAAAAGGTATGTGCATATATTTGAAGGTCTATTTGAAAAACATTTTTCATTTGCATTAAATCAGTGCCACTGAATTGGTATAAGTTTTAGGGGGTCTTAGGAGTTGGTGGTAGGGATGGCAACATGCATATATGAGTTCCGATTATCTGATGATTATTATTTTTAAAGCTCATGCATAAAAGTGATTAGTTTTGGGTCCTTTGACTGTAGATATTGGTCTTTGTCCAAGGTCAGCCATGAAAATGGTTGTTTCCAGGGCAGTCATGTAGTGCAACTTTTTTTTTTTTTTCTGGTTAGTGAAGACAATAATTTTTCCCTACTCAGGTTGGAGGAAATCTCCTCATGTCCATAGGTGTTATATGATTACATGTGTGAAAAATAATGTCATAGACCAAAAGGAAAGTATTAAAGAAGCAAAAACGATCTATCAAGCAAGAAAAAGTTAGTAAGAGTAAATTCATTTAAAAACACAATTAATGATGTTGACACATGGGCAGGAGGAAGTTTCCTCCAATCTGGCTTGGAGGAAATTATTGTTTGGTTAGCTATATCTCTTTTGGTGCCATGTGCAGAATCAAAATTTCCACATGGAGAATGAGAATGTAAATATGACAGACATTGTATTCATTGTGCTGGACCAGTGAGAGTAGGAAATGTTGTGCTTTCTATTCTCAGTGAAACAATCAAATAGCAACACATGTGTGCATATCTTTCTGCATATGTTGTGTCATCCAGAACCCCATGAATTTACCTGTTGGTTAGAGGAAGAAATGAATCAAAGAAGAAAGATAGTTAAGAAGGTTTCTTTTATTATTATTATTATTATTTTCCTCAATCAAACAGAAACTACACCCTTTACATACTCTTCACCATATAATTCCCTTTTTGTTATCCCATGTCTTTGTGAAAGGAATTGAGTTTATATTTGTATAATGGGTTACAAATGTGTTTAAAAAGTGGCCTTGCATTTTTCTGTTATTAAACAAATTGGTAATAGAACTTAGCAAGATGGTAGCAGTTGATTTTGTACTGCTAAGTGAACAGTTTACTTTTAACAGTAACTGCAACGAAATTTTTTGGATTGGGGCCTAGATGAACACTAGAAATAGCAGGAACATTTTTGGATGAAGGGTAGTAAATTTTCGTAGACAATAGTTGAGCTGTTATCTGTTTTCATTGTAGATTTGCTTGTTGCAGCTGAGATGGTAGAAAGCAAGTGAACTTGTTGACTTTTATTCATCCAAAAGAGCTCTGATTTTTACGCTCTATTATGATTGTTTACTATGTCCAATCTTTTTATATAAATGAGTGGAAATAAACTCTTGCAAGTTAATACTGCTTCTTTTTCATTCCAAGAACATGAAGGCAAGAAATCAATTCAAACCAAAGATCATATTGCAAATAAATTTTGAGTTGCAGGATCCCATTGAAAGTTTATGTTAAGAATGCCCCCCCCCCCCCCCCCAACTCTAGTTTTCTTATTTGAAAACTAAGAAAACATATATATCGAATACAAATTTTATAAAATAGAAAATAAGGGTGTTTGTTGGTGTAGGTTGAAAATGATAAAAGTAATAACCATTGGATAAACCAAACAAGGCCCTTAATTTTTATTTTGCAAAGCAAGTATTTTGACGTTTTCTAGTTTTCTAGAGAATTAAAATGTATTTTCAATTTTCAATCTTTATAAATTAAGGAAACAGTTTTCATTTTCAATTTTTTTATGTGGCTCATTTTCATTGTTTAAAAACCCTCTCTTGTGTCTGTGAGGATCTGCCATCGGGTGTGGTTTCTTTAGATATGCATAGCTATAATATCTTAGAACGATTAGGTCAAAATGATTTGAAGCTGGAAATAGACCAATTCGTCCCAACATTGATGGGATTGCTATTAAATAAAATAAAAGAACATAGACGTCATTCAGTGGAGGAAATTTTGCTTGTCCTTTGTCTTTCACAATGTGGCCTTTTGGTTCTTTTTTGAGATCACAATATGGGATTCTTTGTTTCAACTGGCAGGATGGTTTGGCAACTACACTAGTCCAGCACAACGGACTGTGCAAAGAATTATTGAGACAGCAGGAGACAATGACGCTCTTCTTTTTGAAGGGTTGAATGTGAATGACGAGATCCAGAAAGTTCTCTCCAAGTATAAAGAGTTGAAGACCCCATCAGTGGTTCCTGCTGTACCTGAACCTGCTTTGATTCGTGTTGCTGTTGAGCCTGATTCACCCATTCATGCCAAAGAAGATGCCTTGATCAGGAAACCTGCAGGTCAACAAGGTGGAACCCCTGGAGGGAGCAATGATGATTTGATGGATGATCTTGATGAAATGATCTTTGGTAAGAAGGGAGGGAGTGCATCTGAAGGTGCGCAAGACCCAAAGAAGGATCAACTTTCCAAGGATGACCTCATAACCTTCTGAACTACGTTCTGTATACAGATGATTCCATATTTTAGGAGGTAGGGCTTTGATTCGAGGCCACTTAGGTGTTGAACACAAACTGAGTTCAAATTGAACTTAAATGGTCATTGCATTCATAAAAGGTGGGTGGGTGGGTTGTGGCTTCTCTACGCGTGGTACGTTCCTTGTTTTATGTGTATTTTTCTGATTTCTGTTAGTAGTTTATGCTTGGATTTGCTATATAACCTGCTTTGAGGAGTTTACAAGTGATGTAGTTATTATTTTTGCACATTTGCTATTTATACCCTTGCAATAATTCTGTTCCTAGTACCTGTGAGTTGAGCATCTTTATAATATTGTCATTTTCTTGTCGGATGCATCATAGTTTGGGCTTTGTTTTATAACTATTTCTATCACTTGCATACATTCTTCTTCAAAATATGAATTTCATCACATATGATATAGTCGAGTAGTAGCTTTGAACTTGGGTTTAAAATCTCAGGTATATTTGGAGATGCCCATGGACTTGAGGTATCTATCGTTGCTCTTGTTGCTTTTAGAGTTCTGCCTAATACACCTAGCTTTGTTCTTACATCTTTTCAATTTCTTTTAGTTTTTGCTGCCTTTTCTTGTTATATTTTCTAGATCAACCCGTGTAATAAGTCTATGTGTTTATTGGGGGTATGCCCCTTGTAGTTTCTTTCTTTTAGCACAATCATACTTGTCCAAAAAACAAAACAAAACAAAAAACAAGAAGCCTACCACTTTCCTAACATAAAAAAAATGTTCAAACAATTCTATATTTTTTTTAAATTAGTTAGAAAAAATAATATAATTAAATAAAGGTATTGACTACAAGTAAAACGAACAATAAAACTTGATAATTACTAACTATTAAAAAATAAAATCATTATCATATTCGGGGGAAGAAGAAAGATCCCATCACTAGAAAGAGATCACTAAGGTAGTCTTGATGTCATTGCAAGAGGTTACATGATGCCATGGAAAGAGACCGCGACATCATCAGAGCAACGATCTAGAGAGTAAACCAAACAAATTATCATAAAGCAAACATCTCATGCTTATATTTAATCTATTTATTTAATTTTATTCGAAAACAAAATTTATTTTATAACAGCTAAATTTAACAAAGAGCATCAGATAAAATGATATGAGATAACCCTCTTATTTTTAAAATTAGTGAAAAAACCCTATAAAAAAGCTCAATCTTCAATTAAATAAATATTGAAGAATAAAACTGAAAAAAACATGAGTTTAAAAAAAGAAAACAATTATGCAAATCAGGTAAATCTTCTAAACTTAAGTTAATCTCCCAAACTTATAATCGGTGAACCCGAGCTCAATTAAGAAGCTCAATTGCCCACTAATTTAAAATGGAATGATAAATAAAATAAAAATTAATTTTTTCGACAATGGATTTGATATCTCATCGAACTCACAGACATCCAGGCTTAGAGCAATCCCATGGACAATGGATTTGACATATAGGCTTAGAGCTAAGCAAATATTTTTTATAATTGTTAAGATTTAAACAATTAATAGATTTTGCTAGTTCAAAAACAAAATATAACATCTATACATGCAAGGTTTGGTATAATGAAAACACATCAACACACCCTATTATAACAACAACAACATCGAAGACTTAACATCTAAAAATATCATCATTATTATTGCTAAAACAATAAAAATTGTTAAATTATTCCGAGGAGAAAAAACTCGAAAACATTAATAAAAGATTAAGCAAGAAAAAAAACTAAAATTATTATTATTATTATTATTATTATTATTATTACAATAGAAGAATAAAAAAGCCCAAAAACTTTAACAAAAGAACAAAAAAATAAAAGAAATAAAAATTATTAGCTAAAAAAAATCATTTGACGTGAAAATAAATAAAAAAACTAATAAAAAAACCAAAAGAAAAACAAAGGGAAAAAATATCAATTTTCAAATTATCATAAACACAAACTAAAATTTAAGAACAAAATTTTTGAAAAAAAATGTTATCTCAACAAAAGAGAAAATAATAAAAATTAAAAACCAAAACTAAAGGCACATATATATAAATATGGACAAAAATATGGACTATTTAAGAACTATAAAAAATTAAAATAATTAAAATAAAAAATTAAAAGTATAAGTGCTGAAATGAAAACCACATATATTATCAATTTCAATCAAATAAAAAAATTGAAAAAATCAAATAAAATATTACATCTATACATGCAAGGTTTGATATAATAAAACACATTAACACACCCTATTATAACAATATGAACATTAAAGCCTTAATATCTAAAAATATCATTATTATTACTGCTAAAACAATAAATATTATTAAATTACCCCGAGAAAAAAAATCAAAAACATTAACAAAAGAGAAAGCAAAAAAAAAAAACTAAATTTATTATTATTGTGTTAATAATGGAAAAAAAATTCATTCAAAGAAAAAAAAAAGGCCAATAACTTTAACAAAAGAGCAAACAAAAAATAAAATAAAATATTAGCTAAAAAAATCATTTAATGGGAAAATAAAAAACTAATAAAAAACAACCAAAATTAATAAAAATGTATAAGTGAAAAAAAATAAAAATAAAAATTATAAGTGGAGAATAAAATTGATTCAGAAGAAAAAAAATGAAAAAAAAAGCATAAAAGGCTCTTCAAACGCTCTCTCTCGCTCTCTCATTATTATTTAACAACCTAATTCATCAATGTTATCGACGAAAATTAGAGAGAGAGAGAGAGAGAGAGAGAGAGTGGTGATACTGCGAGGAGGATTGGTTTAAACCGCAATGCTGTTCTTGTAGATGACATTGATGATAAGAGAGCGAGAGAGAGAGAGAGTGGTGATACTGCGAGGAGGATTGGTTTAAACCGCAATGCTGTTCTTGTAGATGACATTGATGATAAAGACAAGGTTAGTTCATTGGGTATCTTTATATCGATCTTGATTATTATCTTTTGTAAGGTTCTGATGAGAATTTTTTCAATGTGCTGAGATAGATTTTAGACAAGGTTTTTGGATAATCAGTGAAATCTTGATATCTTGAAATCTTGATTTTAAACAAGTTATTTTCTATATGCACTTTTGTTTACGCCTGGTGCTTTTGGAGTTTGTGCTGAATTGTTTTTCGCCCATAGCATTATTGCTACTCAAATGAGTCTATATTATCAAGGTTGAGGTGATCAATTTTCCATGAGCAGTATTACTTGTAGAAATGGGTCTCATGGTGATTTTCCACAGCTTTCTTGAACTGTACATGTCTTTAATGGTTACACACATACACACACACACACACACACACAAGTAATTAAGATGATTTCGATGCAAAATCATTCTCAGAAAAACACTTCAAGAAAGCTCTGAAAAGTTACTAAGAGGAACTATATAGTTGCGGGTAGAAATTCTTCAAAAAACATATCCAACCAAATTCTCTGATCATTCCACTGCATGAATTGATCCCTTTTGAGTGTTACGTCTTTTTTCTTATTTTTTAATAAATTTGTAAGTTCTCTCCCTCTGCATCCTTGCAGGCATCTTTGAAAGAGATGCTTCTATATTTGAAGGTTCGTTGTAAAGAGCCTTGACAAATAGAGAAGTTCTTTTGTTAAATAATCCACTTCTTTCATTTCGAGTACTTTCTTATCTAGTCGCAGATCATAAAAGAGAAAGCAAGTCACTCCAGCACAGATCATAAATAACTCCTGGGATGCATGCATGTATTTGAAGGCATTCACAAGACTGTTTCCCTGGATTTTGCTGAATGCTAAAGCGGCATGTTTTTCAGATTTGTTTGCCCTCTTTTGTGATGTCGTCCAAGCCTAGCACTTGGAATTTTTTTCCTTGCTTAATTTTTTTATTATCTGTTAATTCTGGGGTTGTTCTGCTTTGGGTTTATAGGAGAATGTTGATATTGTTGTTATTAGGGAGAAAACGGAGGGAGAGTATGTGGGTCTGGAGCATGAAGTTGTTCCTGGTGCTGTTGAGAGTCTTAAGGTTTTTGGATAAATACATTTGTGAGTATGAGTGAAATTGGTAATTAATTATGAGTGAATATGCGTTACCGTTAATGTGATTATTATGACTGAAGCATGAAGAGTTTAGGAGATTATCCCAGATTTCAGTCATGCATTTATTTTGTTTAATTTGTTTTGGAAATGAAACTGGTGATATTTTGTTTGAATTTATTATAGTTAAGTGACCATGGTTAAATTCAGAAATATCTTTGGTATTAATGTTGAAATATGAATCCTAGATGCACAGTAAAGTGGGTGTAACAAAGATTTAGCTTTGAAGTCTTCGTATTTAATTGGTGAATATTTTAATTTTAATGTTCACTGAGTATAGGTAAAGGTTCTGTTGATTTGTTTTTTCAAATTGGGAATTTGCATTCGTCATATATATTATTCAAACACTTGCGACATATGCCTTGACTAATCCAGGAGTTAGTCATACTAGTCAATTTGGTTATTCCTTTCATGAACACTGTTTGCATTTTCATTCACAACTTAAGTTTTGTAATTCAGATTTATGTGAGGCTCATCTCTTTTGAAAGTTAAGATACCATGCTATGACTTTGTTGGAGGTCAGAAAATCCAGTTCTAGCCTTGTGTTTCTCCGAACCTCATGTTACTGCAACATATGAAATCTTTCCAGTAGGGTACTCCTCCGACCTCCTCTCGGTTTTTACGTCATATCTTGAGTTCTAGACTCCAAATCAAGCAGGGTCAGTCCTGTTGGAAAGATGGGAATGTTGCCTACAACTTCTATGGACTCTATGTCAAATTTTATTATTTTCCTTCTCAAAACCCCTCTGGAATTCTGGGAATGAAACTGTTCAGGTTGGCTTACGAGATTGTAAACGATTTTAACAACTTCATTTCACCTCCTACCCTACTCCACACCAATTTTCCATGTTACATACATTATAACATCATCACTCTCATCATTTACAACAAATTCAGCATACATATTGCCTTTCTCTCAATTTCAGTCCGCACATATATGGCAACAAATACGTCCAAGACTGCAGATTCATTCAAAAAGAAAACAATCTATGGGGATCTTCTTTGTTATTATTCTCCAGGAAACACTTAATCATGGACGTACACGTCATGTCAGGTTAACGGTTTTGTTTCTTGTACCACCTCATTCAGTGCAAGTGCTACAACTAGACCCTCTCTTGGTCCAATGGCTCCTGTTGAATCCAGCTAATTCATGATTGTTTTCAGGATACAGTTTGAGTTGTGTGATCCTTCTCCGGCCACAGTCTGCCATTTGTGTGCTGATCTGGATCCTCCATTTTGGATAAGAGCAACCTTTCTGTCCCCTTTACGAGCCCATCGGATCTGGGCTTCTTAATCTGCACTGCCCGGTAATCATTCCTTTCTTTGATCACAGCCACATGCTAGATGGTGTTTTTTCAGCAGTTTGCAGGGTCCAAAATACATTATAGACCATCTATATTTTCTGTGGTGAAAATAATAGATAGAATGATTGCACATTTGACAAGGAACATTGTGTGTGTGTGTGTGTGTGTGTGTGTGTGTGTGGAAGAGATAATGCCACATGTATTTTCATATATTTTTTTTACAAAAAACATTATTCAATCTACAACAATAAATAACTAAGCAGATCATAAAAGAGAAAGCAAGTCACCTCCAACACAGACATGCATGTATTTGAAGGCATTCACAAGACTGCTTTCCCTGGATTTTTCTGAATGCTAAAGCAGCATGTGCACGATATATTCATTTCCAGTGTAGCTGTTGTTTCTATCTGTTTTTCAGATTTGTTTGCCCTCTTTTGTGACATCCAAGCCTAGCACTTGGATTTTTTTTCCTTGCTTAATTTTTTTATTATCTGTTAATTCTGGGGTTGTTCTGCTTTGGGTTTATAGGAGAATGTTGACATTGTTGTTATTAGGGAGAATACGGAGGGAGAGTATGCGGGTCTGGAGCATGAAGTGGTTCCTGGTGCTGCTGAGAGTCTTAAGGTATTTGGATATAAATATATTTGTGATTATGGTTAAAACTTTAGAATTTTAGAAAGGTATTATTATGATTATTGATGTTGTTGTTTGATGTGTATTTGCTTGCACTTTAGTGTGTTAGCGGGGTCTCACTTAGAGTGTGAAATGATGGGGCCGAGACATTTTGATGATTTTGTGCTGGTTATGATTAAATATGTTGCTGTTGTTGTGATGTGACTGTGGTAAAACCTTAGAATTTCAGAAATATGGAATCATTATTGCTGTTTGGTATTGTCTTGATTGATTTTAGTGTGTTTGTGGGTCCCACATAACTTGTGAAGCGATAAGGTTGCTGAAAATTGAAATTCTGGTGAAATAGGTGTTAATTGTTTTGAATATGCTGTTTGTTAACGCGGTTATGATTAAATTTTGGGAAATACAAATTTTGGGTGTGAGTTTTGGAAAGATGAATGAAATTGGTAATTAATTATGAGTGAATAAACAACATAAATTCGCTTAAATGTTCAAAGGTGTCCACTTTGAAGCACATGCAACCTATCCAGTTCAAAGCTGCCGTTGTGTAACACATGCAACCTTTTCAGTTTAATGGTGCCTACTGTATAGCACACGTAACGTATTTGCTTCCTTCAATAAAAAGCATTGAGCCAACCCTTCTCATAGTCCTCTTGTAATTTTTATTTACGTTGATCAACTACTTAGCAACATAATTCACTAACATGCTCGAAGGTGCTCACTGTGTAGCACAAACAACCTATCTAGTTCAAGGGTGTCCACTGTGTATTACAAGCAACCTATCTAGCTCCTTACCTAAAACGCATCAAGCCATTTTTTTTTGTTTTTTTGCTCTTTTATATCCATAACCTTTTTAATTTTGACAATTTTGTATTTACAATTGCTTCTTTTGTTTTATTTTGTGCAGATAAGATTTTGAGTGTTTTATCTAAGATGTGGATTGTGTCTTTCCAAGAGCATCTACTTGAACAACAATCATTATTATATAATGCTTTTGGAAGCTGTAGTCTTATATTATTTGTGGTACATGTTTTTTACTTTTTTAATGGATGTATAGTCTAACATTTAGATACCATTTGTTTGTGTATCCCTAGACCCCTTTAGTTTTTGAATGGAAAATAGAGTCTCTGCTTTTCGTGTGCTTAAGAAATAATTAACTTGGCATTGCCTAGGTTGCGTCCTTTCATTTTCAACTCAGTGCACTCTACTAAGGCAATGATTTTTTCTTAATAGTTCTTCTAGTTTCAGGCCTAAGTTCTTTCTCATTTACTCTTGTTTTCTTTTAACTTAGCGTTGTAGTGATTCAACTTGTTACAATTGATTTTTGAAAAGAATGAACTAAGAGAAGGAGGGGTGTTTATTAGTTAAATAGAGTTTAATGATGTTAACATGAAAACTCTATTCTTTCAGCTATTGTTTGTTCTACATTATATAATTCAACTTGTTACAATTGATTTTTGAGGATGATGATTTTCAGGACAACTTGCTCTGTCATTTTGATGAAAGCTTATAGTTTGAACTTCTTACATCAAGTCTAAATTTTTCTCCCCTCTATGCTTTTTTTTGTACAGGTTATGACTGATTATTTTTATTCAATTTATGAACTGATATTGATCTTGTTTCATTATGGTTTCATGAAGACTCACATGGAGTAAGATTGTCATATTGATGGGTTTTTTTCCCATCCATCCCTTGGATGAAAATTTCTGGAACTTAGGGTTTGAGTTTGTATGATCATTTTGCAAGGACATTTTGAGATCAGATGCTGGCCAACCCTTGAGAGACGAGCTGGCTAAGTCAACCCAAAAAATACTTGCAAGTGCCTTTCCATAGTTTCTGCCAAAATCGGATGTGGAGATGTCGTCTAACTCTTCAACCCCACCTCCAGCTTTGTTGGGTGAAGAAAGTCTTGTTGCCCCTCCAGCTGACAGTGCAAATTTACCAACTATCCCCAATGTTGCCACTTCAGATGCTTATTTTCAAGGTCTTGCACTTATTAAAATGCTGGTCAAATTAATACCGAGCTGGTTGCATAGTAATCAATCCCCACTTCTGATTTTTTTGCTTCAGAATTGTTCAATCCCAATGCATCTATTATTGTAAGAAAGAATGTGCAATCATGTTTAGCACTATTGGCTAGTAGGACTGGTAGTGAGGTATCAGAGTTACTTGAGCCTTTGTATCAGCCTTTGCTCCAGCCTCTTATCACACGACCACTCAGGTCAAAGACTGTTGAACAACAGGTATGCTGTGGTGCTGCCTACAACTAATGCAATTTATCAATTTTCTTTGCTAACTTGATTTGGTACTTATAGGTTGGGATAGTTACAGCTCTGAATTTTTGCCTGGCTTTGAGGCCTCCTCTTCTCAAGTTGACTCAAGAGCTAGTAAACTTTCTGCAAGAAGCGTTGCAAATAGCAGAGGCTGATGAAAATGTATGGGTTGTGAAGTTTGTGAACCCCAAGTACACCTTGTCACTAAATAAGCTTCGAACATCTTGTATTGAGCTACTCTGTACTGCTATGGCATGGGCTGATTTCAAGTCTCAAAATCATTCTGAATTGCGTGCAAAAATCATTTCCATGTTCTTCAAGTCCTTGACATGTCGGACACCAGAAATTGTTGCTGTTGCCAAGGAGGGGTTACGCCAGGTATTGTTTAGCTTTTCTCAGAGGCTTAGCTTGCATGTAGTTATTCATCTCCATTTCCTTGTAGCCTGGCCATGATTTCAGTGATTGTACATAATTTACTTTTAACAACTGTGTTGCAAGGAGCAGAGATTCATAGGATGATTCTGTGGGTGTCCCATCACAACTCATGCTTATATTCGAGTCTGTCCATGATATTTTGTTTGATCAAGAACTAGCATATTGCTTTAGGAATATACTTGTACTTTCATTTTTGAAAAATGGAAACATTAAACCAGGGGGGAGAGATGCATATATCACATCACAAATGGCTAGTAAATAAATAAAATAAGGCTCATATCACATCCATCCATCATGAGCTACTGTTTTATTCAGTTTTCATCTGTCTTCCTATAAAAACACTTCTTCAAGTTTCTCTAATTAACTCAACATGTCATATTTTTGCTTTCTCATTTTGGCTCGGGAATGCTTTTTCGACTCTTGGTTTAATTCAACAAAAAATACTTCGCTTATTTGTCTTGACTTTTGTTTAGGTTATTAACCAGCAAAGAATGCCGAAAGAACTTCTGCAGAGCAGCCTCAGGCCTATTCTAGTTAACTTGGCTCACACCAAGAATCTTAGCATGCCTCTTCTGCAAGGTCTGGCTCGCTTGCTTGAACTATTGTCTAGCTGGTTTAATGTTACCCTGGGTGGTAAGCTGTTGGAGCACCTTAAGAAATGGATGGAACCTGACAAGCTTTCCCAGAGTATAAAGTCATGGAAGGCTGGTGAAGAGCCAAAAATTGCAGCAGGTAAGCATCTAGACCAACCACTTTAGTGCAAACTTTTTGTTTGCCTATCTAGCATCTTATATAATGTATGCCCTGCATAGACGCGTGGGTAGATATGAACATTTGTGGTCTGATTTTGTGTGTCTTGGTTAAACTTACATGCATGTATTCCTAATTGTGATACCTTTTACTGGTTCTGTGTAGCTATCATTGAGCTATTCCACTTACTTCCCCATGCTTGATCGAAGTTTCTTGATGAAATTGTGACCTTGACTATTGATTTGGAAGGTGCTCTTCCTTCTGGACAAGTGTACAGTGAACTTAACAGTCCATATCGTCTACCTCTTACAAAATTCTTAAATCGATATGCAACACTTGCTGTTGATTATTTTCTAGCTCGATTAAATGATCCAAAATACTTCAGGCGGTAAGCTTAAACACGAGTTAATCTCTAAATTATGTTTCTGGAAATGACATTGTTGTTCTTACTTTTTCTGCTCTTTTGTGAAATGCAGGTTCATGTACATTTTGAGATCAGATGCTGGCCAACCCTTGAGAGACGAGTTGGCTAAGTCACCCCAAAAAATACTTGCAAGTGCCTTTCCAGAGTTTCTGCCAAAATCGGATGTGGAGATGTCGTCTAACTCTTCAACCCCACCTCCAGCTTTGTTGGGTGAAGAAAGTCTTGTTGCCCCTCCAGCTGACAGTGCAAATTTACCAACTATCCCCAATGTTGCCACTTCAGATGCTTATTTTCAAGGTCTTGCTCTTATTAAAATGCTGGTCAAATTAATACCGAGCTGGTTGCATAGTAATCAACCTGTGTTTGATACCTTGGTACTAGTATGGAAGTCACCCGCTAGAGTATCCCGTTTGTACAATGAACAGGAGTTAAACTTGGTGCAAGTAAGTTTAGTAAACATCTATGGTAACCTCATAATTTCTGCCATGCCAACTTTCTTTTATTGGCTTTAATATTATTGAGATAACCTTGTTGACTGGGGAACAATAAAGTTTATTTACTCTTTAACACACAATTGATTATAAGATAATGCTGGAGGCTGAATTTGATCAGTGGTTTCTGTTAAAATTTCTGTTTTAGCTTTTTATTTTTTCAATTGACCTTCAACACTGCCTTTTGTGTTATCAGTGCCCTATTCTAGTTATGCCTAACTTGCACAGAAGTGTGTCTATGATTTTTCCTTCTTCTGCTGAAAGCACAGGGCCTCTCTGCCCCAGCTCTCAAAATCTTAAGGAAAAAATTTATGAATTTGGTCTTATATGCATATGCCTTGAACACATTGGGTTTTGCCTTTTGCAACGATGTTCTGCAGTTGGTTCAATCAGTTTTTATCAATCCTATGATGTTGAACATATTAATTGTGAATCAAACAAATGCTGCCTACATTTTGAAGAAATAAAAGGTCCACTTAACTGTTTGAGTTAGATTGACTTATTATTCTAAAACCTTTGGTTTTTATTTATTTTCAAATGCAGGTTAAAGAAAGCAAATGGCTTGTCAAATGCTTCCTGAATTACTTGCGTCATGACAAAACAGAAGTTAATGTTCTCTTTGATATCCTCTCCATCTTCTTACTCCACAGTCGCATTGACTTCACTTTTTTGAAGGAGTTTTATATTATTGAGGTACTTTAGCTGATTTTTCCCCATAGTGAAGATTACCTTTTCTTTTATTAGTTCATTTGGCTGTTATGGCTTTTGCACAAATTATCATTCTATTTCAGGTCGCAGAAGGATATCCGCCGAACATGAAGAGAGCGCTCCTGTTGCATTTTTTGAACCTTTTCCAATCAAAACAACTTGGTCATGATCATTTGGTGGTTGTCATGCAAATGCTCATTCTTCCGATGCTTGCTCATGCTTTCCAGAATGGTCAAAGCTGGGAGGTTGTTGACCCTGGTATTATAAAAACCATCGTTGACAAACTTCTTGATCCACCAGAAGAGGTTCTCTTTTGAAGTTTCATTTTCTTTTATTTATTTAATCTATTTTGTTAGTCATTCTGCCTTCTGTAGGTGCATTTATTTATTCCTTAATTTGGTGATTAGGTTTCTGCGGAATATGATGAGCCTTTGAGGATAGAACTCTTGCAGCTTGCCACTTTACTGCTAAAATATCTCCAAAACGACCTTGTTCAACATCGAAAAGAGCTCATTAAATTTGGCTGGAATCATCTCAAACGTGAGGACAGTGCTAGTAAGCAGTGGGCATTTGTCAATGTGTGCCATTTCTTGGAAGCCTATCAGGCCCCAGAAAAAATTATACTTCAGGTACCTTAAGAAATAATTAATGACAAATCTTCTTCTGATATGATGTCTCTGTTCTCTTATTTGTCATGTTGTGCTCATATCATATATTTTGACCATAGCCTTCAAACCTCAACCTAACTTCTGTCAAATGAAATGGGAGTGAAAAACCCATTTCCTACATGAATTGCTTTTTGTAAATGGTTTGTACATTATGAGAGTTTAATTTATAGAGCACGCCAATGGTTGTGATCACTGAAGAACTACCTATGTGTGGATTATATAACCCTCCAATTCTGCTTACAAATTTGTAGTAATTGAGTATCTTGATATGCTGTCATCAGCCTGAAATAATTTGCATTGATCAAGCATGCAGGAAAAGAAGCATGTAAACCTACTGCATCTATTTTTACCATTGTGCCTCACACAGCATTGAAATGGACCTTACACAAATTTAAAAAAATGCAGGTTTTTGTTGCACTTCTCAGAACTTGCCAGCCGGAAAATAAGCTACTGGTCAAGCAGGCTCTTGATATTCTTATGCCAGCTTTACCACGGAGGTTGCCTCTAGGTGATTCTCGGATGCCAATTTGGATCCGATACACAAAAAAGATTTTGGTTGAGGAAGGTCATTCGATTCCTAATTTGATCCACATTTTCCAGCTTGTTGTGCGCCATTCAGATCTCTTCTACAGCTGCAGAGCACAATTTGTTCCCCAAATGGTCAATTCTCTCAGTCGGCTTGGACTGCCATTCAACACAACAACAGAAAACAGGCGCCTTGCCATAGAACTTGCTGGATTGGTTGTTGGCTGGGAAAGGCAAAGGCAACATGAAATGAAAGCCATGACTGATGGTGATGTCCCCAGCCAGTCAAATGATGGATTTAACCCTGGGTCTGCTGGTACTGATTCTAAGCGCGCTGTGGATGGATCTACCTTCCCTATATTCTCAGAATTCAATATATTCTCAGAATTCATTGGTTTATGCATCATTGGTTTATGCCGTGTTCCCTATATTCTCAGAATTCAATGCCAGCAGCTGCTGGAGCTGTTGCAGCTGCAGCTGTGGCCGATCAGATGCTTGGACCAAAGGAGGATAGACATTTGGCAATTGTTCTGGTATGTATCTGCATAAGTTATTGGTCAGAACTGGTGATAAAGTTTATTATCCTTCTACTTTCCCTCAGTTCAATTGTAAATCCAGATCAGATTTGGTACCAACTTCCACAAATCATTTGAGAGTTTGGATGCTGGAATTTACTTAGTGCTTGTTTATACACATTCAATTTTCATAGCTCAAAAAATAATTCATGAGCATTGTTGATAATTAAAAATTCTAACTAGTGCTTGGACTGTAGGTTGGTTTACCTGTTCGAGGCAAAACTTTTACTGCAGCTAAACTTACAAGATATCTTCGTTGGTTGGGTCATGATACCAAGCACTTCAATGTTGGAAAGGTCTGTCATACATTCCTTTGACTATTACATTTGAAATGTTGAAGCGTACTATAATACTGTATTTGGATGTAACAGTATCGGCGCCTTAAGCATGGAGCTAATCAGGTATGCATAAGCCTTTATAGATTTCTTTTGTTATATTAGTGGTGTAATGATTATTTTTTAGTGATAAAGGAATTTGTTCTGCATTGTTTGCTCTCATGAAATGATGATTACTGCTGTACAGTTCAAAGACATGCAGTGGTTTTCTTGTTTGCATGTCTCTCCCTTCTGTCAATTAAAAAACTATTTAGTCTTTTCCATGGACTATCATTGTGGTGCTTCGTACAGCTACATTAGCTACAGCACAGTTTTGTAATATTTCGTTGCATGTCAATCACTTGACTGAGTTTCAATAATTGTTAATAATTAAAATCCATTTTGTTAATAACTAATGCTAGTAAAAACTTAAACTTTAATGTGATTTCAAGATTTATTGAGCATTCAAAACTGCTGTATTATATTGTGTCTGCTATCACAATATAGTGTGAAGGAGATTACAGGATGGAGTGCAAAACTCAATAGTTATTTTAGATATACATATGGAATAGAGGTTGATCCAGAAATGTTTTTAACTGCTGTCTTGTACTTGTATTGCACTCATGTTATGCTCTGGCATTAAAATACTACATTCATTTATCATTTTCTTCTTCATGATGATTTCTGTGGATCCAGTCCGCTGACTTTTTCCGAGCCGACAACCCTGAAGGAATGGAGGCACGGAATGAGGTAAAATCCGTTAAATATCAATGTGTCTGGTCAGATTTTGCACCTATTTTACAACTCTGCTGTGGAGCAGCTGCATTTCTTATAATAGCTATCTTTTTCTTTATTTAGTATGGAGAGAAAAGTTGACAATGTAGTCCGCTGTGTGGAACAGGTTGCCTTGGTAATAGAGGCTAAGGACAAGGAAGCTACAACCATGTACAAACAAGCCTTGGAGTTACTTTCACAAGCTTTGGAGGTGTGGCCCAATGCTAATGTGAAGTTCAATTATTTAGAAAAATTGCTCAACAACATGCAACCATCACAGTCGAAGGACCCTTCTACAGCTCTTGCTCAGGGCTTGGATGTAATGAATAAGGTCTTGGAGAAGCAACCTCATTTGTTCATTAGAAATAACATAAACCAGATCTCTCAGGTACGTCATGTATAATAAGCATTTGCTTCTTTTTTTATTCCTTGGGTTTATAATCATTATTTTTTGTCACTCATTTTTCTCTCCTTTTATTTCAGATTCTTGAACCCTGTTTCAAACAGAAAATGTTAGATGCTGGAAAGTAATTGTGCTCTCTGTTGAAAATGGTGTTTGTTGCTTTTCCACCGGATGTGGCCAGTACACCTTTTGATGTGAAGCTACTGTATCAGAAAGTCGATGACTTGATACAGAAGCACATTGACTCTGTTACTTCCCCACAGACATCGGGTGATGATACATCTGTTAGTTCAATTTCCTTTGTACTGCTTGTGATCAAAACTCTGACAGAGGCGGGGAAGTACATTGAACCACCCATCTTGGTCCGTATCCTTCAACGACTAGCACGTGATATGGGATCATCAGCAGGTTCTCATTTGAGACAAGTATGCCACCACTTCATTTCTTTCCTCTATTCTTTTTCCATATAACCTTGCATAGTACTTGTGGTGAAGTTAAATTGCAAAGAGCCATATTATGTGCTCTGTTTTTTTTTTTTTTTTGGTTAGGGGTAAAACATTTTCCTTCCTTTTTTTTCCTTGATGCCAATACTTTTGCAGAAAACATTTAAATTAGTTAATAGTTATACTCACATGCAAAGGTTTTAATTACAAATGGAATTTGCATGAAGCAGAATGGCATTGCATCAACATTCTATCTGTTGGTGTTCATACATGGGAAAACCTGTTGCTCCTTTAGTATTTTGTCAGAAATTTGAATCACAATTTTTTTTTTGACATACACCCATGCCATATTCATCTAATATGATTCATCTGTGCTGTGATAAACACTCAGTTGTGTGGCTTTTCTCTGTTGGTGGGTAAGGGGGGGTTGTGGAGAAAACAGCTACTTTCTTTGAGGAGGGAAAGTGAGCCATTGCAACCACAAGAAATTGTATCTTCAAGGACTAAACTAAAAGATAAACAAAACTTAAAACTCTAGGTAATCCCAATCCCTCTTGAATATTTAGTTAATGACTCTTTGGAAGGCCCTTGGTGTAAGAACACCACCACCAACAATCCAGCCTCAATCTCAAACGTGTCATGGTTGGCTTTATGTATTCTTTTACACCATTCCACATGTTCATATGCCAAATCTGCCTTTATTGAGAGCTTTTAAATTCTTTGTTATCACTTCCATCAACATTAAGCAGAACACCATAAAGGCCAGTAAAAGACTATTCTATGACAAAGCAGTTATCTAGATGTAGTTTGATTTTGAATAATTTTTTAGCTGTGCTCTGACTAAGTCTCCAGTAAATGGCAAACTTTGCATGCTTCACAAACTCTGCAGGCCTTCGTACTCCAAAACCTGAAATTAACAGAGGCATATCCTGCTCTCTTTCACTAGCAGAACTAAAAAATAAAAGAAAACAAATTTCTATCTAGGATAACCCAGGATCCTCCACTAGTACACTGTACTGCCCTTTTTCACTAACAATGATTTTATATTGTGTTATTCTTTACATCTCTACATCAGGGCCAGCGGACTGATCCAGATTCAGCAGTGTCTTCTCGTCAAGGTGCTGATCTCGGAGCAGTCATCTCTAATCTAAAATCTGTGCTGAAGCTTATTTGTGAAAAAGTGATGGTTGTTCCTGATTGCAAACGATCTGTAACTCAAGTCTTGAATGCCTTGCTTTCAGAGAAAGGCACCGATGCTGGTGTGCTTCTTTGCATTTTAGATGTGGATTGAAGATGATTTCTGCAAACCAGGAAGAGTCACATCAAGCGGTTTTATCAGTCCTAAGGAAATAGTCTCTTTTCTTCAAAAGCTTTCACAAGTTGATAAGCAAAGCTTCAGTCACGATGCTCATGAAGATTGGGACAGGAAATATCTTCAGCTTCTATATGGAATTTGTGCTGATTCAAAGTAAGTAATATTTTGAGATAATTGGTGTTTCTTGTATTATTATGGTTTTAACTACATTGCTTCATTGATGTTCAGATATTCATTGCCCCTACGCCAAGAGGTGTTTCAGAAGGTGGAAAGACAGTTCATGCTTGGTTTACGAGCAAGAGATCCTGAAATTAGGAAGAAATTCTTTTTGCTTTATCATGAATCTCTCAGGAAATCATTGTTTATAAGACTGCAATATATTATCCAACTTCAGGATTGGGAAGCTTTAAGTGATGTTTTCTGGCTGGAACAGGGTCTTGATCTTCTTCTAGCAATCTTAGTTGAGGACAAGCCAATCACTCTTGCCCCTAATTCTGCCAGGGTTCAGCCAGTTGTGGTCTCAAGTTCTCTTCCAGATAGTTCTGGGATGCAGCAACTGGTTGCTGATGTTCCAGAGGGTTCTGAGGAAGCTCCTCTCACTTTTGATAGTCTTGTTCTTAAGCATGCTCAGTTTCTGAATGAGATGAATAAACTTCAGGTTATTGCATTTATAATTAAATCTCTGCTACTCAGTGCTATGCCATGCTTTAACAATTAAGTATCTGTATTACTATGAACTTTAAGTGTTTGTACACTCTAGTGTACTCTGTTGATATTTGTGCATTGTTGCGTACCCCATTATGCTGAAAACATTGTTTTTGAGCAGCAACAATTTTTTTATAAGTAATGCAAGCATTACATCTTCTGCCTCTGGACTTTACATCATCTCATTATCACTTGAAAGCAACTAATGATTAAGCTGCTTCATTATAAACTTTAGTGATGTCATATGTCCTTGTGCAGTTCTTTTCTTGCTGTCCAACCCAGCATATGAGTGAGAGGTTTGATCTCCTAAATGTACTTTCAGGTTTAACTCAATTTGTATTCTTCCAGGTGGCTGATCTGGTTATTCCATTAAGAGAACTGGCCCATACAGATGCAAATGTTGCATACCATTTGTGGGTGCTGGTATTTCCCATTGTCTGGGTGACCCTGCACAAAGAAGAACTAGTTACATTAGCTAAGCCAATGATTACTCTCTTATCGAAAGATTATCACAAGAAGCAGCAAGCCAGCAGACCAAATGTGGTGCAAGCTCTCCTAGAAGGCCTACAGTTGAGCCACCCACAACCTCGGATGCCAAGTGAGCTTATTAAGTACATCGGAAAAACATATAATGCATGGCACATAGCCTTGGCTTTGTTAGAAAGTCATGTCATGCTATTCATGAATGAAACAAAGTGCTCTGAGTCTCTGGCTGAGCTTTATCGTTTGCTCAATGAAGAAGATATGAGATGTGGGCTGTGGAAAAAGAGGTCAATCACTGCAGAAACTAGAGCTGGACTTTCACTTGTTCAGCATGGTTACTGGCAGCGTGCTCAAAGCCTCTTTTATCAAGCCATGGTTAAGGCAACTCAAGGCACATATAATAACACAGTACCTAAGGCTGAGATGTGTCTCTGGGAAGAGCAGTGGCTTTACTGTGCAAGTCAATTGAGTCAGTGGGATGCATTGGTTGACTTTGGTAAAAGCATGGAGAATTATGAAATTCTTCTTGATAGCCTCTGGAAATTGCCTGATTGGGCTTATATGAAGGATCATGTGATCCCCAAGGCTCAAGTAGAAGAAACTCCAAAACTACGACTAATTCAAGCCTTTTTTGCTCTTCATGATAGAAATACAAATGGTGTGGGTGATGCAGAAAACATAGTGGGAAAAGGAGTTGATCTTGCTTTAGAACAGTGGTGGCAGTTGCCTGAAATGTCTGTACATTCCAGGATTCCTCTTTTGCAGCAATTCCAGCAACTCGTTGAAGTTCAAGAATCTGCTCGAATTCTTGTGGACATTGCAAATGGAAACAAACTTTCTAGCACTTCTGTTGGTGTGCATGGTAATCTTTATTCTGATCTAAAGGACATTCTTGAAACTTGGAGACTGAGAACCCCAAATGAATGGGATAACATGTCTGTTTGGTATGATCTGCTCCAGTGGCGCAATGAAATGTATAATTCTATAATTGATGCATTCAAGGATTTTGCCACCACAAATCCACAACTTAATCACCTCGGTTTTCGTGACAAAGCATGGAATGTGAATAAGCTTGCTCATATTGCTCGTAAGCAAGGCCTTTATGATGTTTGTGTAACAATTCTTGAAAAGATGTATGTCCATTCATCCATGGAAGTGCAGGTATGAAATCTTTAGAAGGTTTTGCTTCTGGCCCAAAAAACTTTTCCTCTGACAAAAGATTGACATCTATTATGGGTTTTTATTTGCTGCTTTGTTGAATTGGTGGGTACTTAAAAGGAGATGTAGGGTTGTCCTGACTATTTTGTATTATACATTTTTTAGACCATTTCTTAACTACCTGGAATTGGAATTAGTTATTTAAATATTCAGTTTTATGATTACTATATCATTGATAGTCATGGACTGTTAATGCTGTAGTAAATCTCATTGTCAACTAAACAGTATGCTGGTAGTTTTGTATTTTGCACATCAAACTTTTTCTTTCTTTTCTCTATGGTGATTGTGCTGGTCTCATGATGGTGGAAACACTCATGGACACGAACCTAAAAGATCCACAACAGTTGAAAACAGTGTGCATGTGGGGAATGATCAACCTTCTCAACAGAGTTCTTCAATGATCAGTGAAAGTGGTCAGAATGCTGTGAGGCGTAATGTTGCTTCTGCTGCCAGTGCGTTTGAAGCTGCAAAGGAGATAATGGAGGCCCTTAGAAGCAAACACAGTAATTTGGCTTGTGAGCTTGAGGTGATGACTGTCATGCTAGATTTCTTGCTTCAATTATGTTTTTATTATATACCTCACAAAACTCTTATACATGTCATGACAGAACATTTACCTCCTCTTGGATAAGGAAAAATATAAGAAACCAATTTCTCTATTTCTTAATGCTCACATATGATAATATGCTAACTATTTTTTCCCCAGTAATGATCAATTATCTTTGTTAATATAAAATGATTTTCAACCATTTGGTTCATAATAAAATCCTTGTTTTGCAGATTCTACTTACAGAAATTGGTTCTCGGTTTGTGACTCTGCCAGAGGAGAGACTTCTTGCTGTGGTTAATGCACTGCTCCACCGATGTTACAAGTACCCAACTGCCACTACAGGAGAGGTTCCTCAATCTCTCAAGAAAGAACTCTCTGGTGTTTGCAGGGCTTGCTTCTCTGTTGATGCTGTGAACAAGCACGTAGATTTTGTGAGAGACTACAAGCAGGATTTTGAGCGTGATCTTGATCCAGAAAGCATAGCTACTTTCCCTGCCACTCTTGCTGAACTGACTGCTCGATTGAAACATTGGAAAAATGTTCTACAGAGCAACGTAGAGGACCGGTTTCCAACTGTATTGAAACTTGAAGAGGAAAGCAGGGTTCTGCGTGACATCCATGTTGTTGATGTAGAGGTTCCAGGACAGTATTTTTGTGATCAGGTAATTGAGCCACACTTGACATATCAATTTCTGTGATGGATTTTTGTTTTACATAGTGAGGTTTTTGTGTCTGGTATGGGTGAATAGATCTTGGAAACTGATTATTATTGGAACTCGTACCACATCATTAGCCTTTTGAAAATTTGAACCTTTTTTGTATTCAATAACTTATTTATTGTTTTTTTTTGGTCCTGTTTTTATGAAACTATTCAACTATTTTTAGGAAATTGCACCAGACCACACAGTGAAGTTAGACAGGGTCGGAGCTGATATTCCAATTGTCCGAAGGCATGGAAGCAGCTTCAGGCGTCTGACTCTTATTGGTTCTGATGGCTCTCAATGTCATTTCATTGTCCAGACATCCTTGACCCCTAATGCAAGAAGTGATGAACGAATACTGCAGCTTTTCCGTGTAATGAACCAGATGTTTGATAAGCACAAAGAATCAAGACGTCGTCATATATGCATTCACACTCCAATCATCATTCCTGTTTGGTCCCAGGTGATTATAACTGAGAATTATTAAATTTTGACTTACTTTATTTCAGAATGAAATCTAGAATATATACAGCATCTACAAAACTATTAGGACAGTTATTAACTACATATAAATAGGTATTATTACTAGATTCTAATTTATAGAAAATGATTTGATTTTCTGTTTTTACTTCCTACAAATTAGCTTCAAATCTGCTTTAATTACTTAAGAATCTTCAACATTCAACACCCCCCCTCAAGCTGGATGGAAGAGATCCTTCATTCCTGGTTTGTCTAATGTGTTGTTGAATGTAGTATTCTGAACATCTTTAGTAAGTCTGCAAGTTGTTTCCCTATAGGCACATAAGGAGTGCATATCAGTCCACTCCAACTTTTCTTTGATGAAATGTCTGTCTACCTCAAATGCTTAGTTCTTTTATGTTGTACTGGATTGTGTGCTATTGAAATGACATACTTATTGTTACAGTACAATTTCATCTTCCCACTTGATTCTTAAATCTTTGAGGATAATCTTCATCCATAATAACTCACAAATTCCAAGTGTCATTGATCAAAATTTTGCTTCTGCACTTGATCTTGACACAACATTCTGTTTTTGCTTCATCATGTCACAAGATTTCCTCTCAGCAGAGTGCAATAACCTGATGTTGATCTTCTATCTATTATGGCACCAGTATAATCTGCATTTGTATAGTATTCCAGTTTCAGATTCCCATTATTTTTAAACAGAATTCCTTTTCCAGGAGTAGTCTTCAAGTATCTGAGGAGTTTATGTACTGTCTACAGATGTGAATCTTTTGGGTTGTGCATAAATTGACTCACAGCACTCACGACATAAGCAATGTCTAGACGAGTTTAAGCTAAGTTGATCAACTTACCAACTAACCTTCGGTATTGGCCCTTGTCAGTCGTGGCTCCTTCCTCATCATTATCAAGTCCGTGCTTTAGATCAATAAGTGTCACATGGTCTGCAATCTACCATTCCTGTTTCCTTTAGAAGGTCAAGAAATTACTTCATTTGAGAGATAAAAATCTTTTTTTTCTGAATGTGTCACTTCTATGCCAAGAAAGTATTTCAACTTCCCTAAGTTTTTGATTTTAAATTTTTGAAAGACTTTTTCAACTTATCTCTTTCCACAAAGTCATCACCTGCTATTATAATGTCATCAACATAAACAATCAAAATAGTAACTTCCCCTAAAATGGACTGTTTGATGAACAAAGTATGATTTTTTTGGCTTTGTCAATATCCCATAAAAATCATGGCTTTAGTGAGCCTATCAAACCAAGCTCTAGGAGACTTTTTTACCATAAAGGATTTTTTTTAGTCTGCAGACTTGGTTAGGAAGAAATGAGTGACTGAATCCTAGTGGTGGATCCATATAAACCTCTTCTTTCAACTCTCCATGTAAAAAAACATTCTTAACATCATATTACTACATACGCCATCCAAGATTAGCAAATAAAGAAAACAGAATTTGAATGGTGTTCATCTTAGAAACTGGAGCAAATGTCTCTTGATAATCTATCCTAAATGTTTTTGTAAATCATTTTGCATCTAGCCTAACTTTACACCTTTCTAGGCTGCTGTCAATTTTATTTTTAGGGCATAAACCCACGTACACCCTACTATTTTCTTCTCTTTTGGTAACTCAACTATTTCCCATGTTTGGTTCCTTTCAACTGCATTCATTTCTTCTCTCGTGGCAGTTTTTCTATTCTCATTTCTTAGAGCCTCATGTAAGGTTTTTGGGATAGGTATGGTGTTTATTTTTGAAAGAAAGGCTTTGTGTGATGGTGAGAACTTTTGAAATGACATAAAATTAGCTATAGGATGTAAAGGATTTTTATTGCATTCTCTTATCACTTTTCTAATAGGAGCAGGCAAAGATGAATGAGAAAGTTCATTACCTTGCTCTGATTTAGATTCTTGGGCTTATAAGAGAGGCAGGCTATATCCTTCTTTTATATAACTGAAGAGGTCGGCTAGTAGTAATTTCTCCCTGTAGAGTATCTTTTGTAATATATGAAGACTGACAGGATGGTAAAATGGGAGATGATTGCTGTCAAGATGGAATTTGGAATGAAAAAAATATCAAAATCATTGTTAGTCTTATCTTTTGTAATGTTTTCCTCCCCCTGAAGAGAAGATTTGTTGAATAAAGATTGGTTGTAATTAAACTAACATCCTTTGACAATCTTTTTTAAGATGGATGATAACATTTGTAACCTTTTTGTGATATAATATCTTATGAAAACACACTTAAGAGCTCTAGCATCAAGTTAATCTCGTTGATGTTTTTAAATGTGAACATAGGTTACACATCCAAAGATCATTGGAGGAATTTTAAAATAAAAAATATATTTTGGAAAGAATTCTGACAAATAGTATAAAGGGCTCTTGAAACCAATAACTTTTGAAGGTACTCGATTTATCAAAGAGGTTAAAACAGATTCTCCCTAATAATTTTTCAGAACTTGATGTTGGAAAAATAAAGCTCGAGTAGTTTCAAGGAGCTGTCTATTTTTTCTTTCAACTAACCTATTTTGTTGGGGAGTATTACCACAAGATGATTGATGAATAGTCCTTTTTCAAAGTATGGTGATAAAATCTAATTAAATTAATCTCTAACATTATCTGTTCTAAAACCCTTGATGCTAACCCCAAATTGATTCCTTATCATATTTGTAAAGTTTGGAAGGATATGACTCACGTCAGATATTCTTTTTAAGGAGGCAAACCTAAGTCATTTGGGTGCAATCATCAATAAATGTTACAAAATCTTGTGGGTTTCTTGACAGTGTTTTCAGACATGTTTTTTATTAGATCTGGGGACATGTCTGCTAGATCAAGGCAAATGGGAAGATAAGAGATACTCAGAATTTTTTTTGGCTTTGATACCATGTGGAGAATTCTTAAATTCTGACTTCTAACTTTATTTTATTTCAGAATGAATTTTAGAATATATTAGGACAATTATTAACTACACATAAATAAGTATTATTACTAGACCTCTAAATTATAGTAAAGGATATTTGACTTTCTGATATTACTTCCTACCAGTTAGCTTCAAATCTGCTTTAATTGCTTCAGAATTTTCAACATTCATAATACGTCTGAATTTATTTGATTATTTAAATGGATAAGCATGGTGAAAATGATACAACGACAGGAAATAGCATCTTATAGTGGGACATTGAATCCATGGTTTTCTGTTCTTCATTTCCTCTCTTACTAGTATATTATTTGCTGATAGATTGCTCCTGATAGTGCTAACAAGGGCCTATCTGAATTGTAACTCTGATAATTATTTTCTGCATGGACAGGTCCGCATGGTCGAAGATGATTTAATGTATAGCACTTTTCTTGAAGTGTATGAGAACCATTGTGCAAGGAATGACCGAGAAGCAGATTTCCCAATCACCTACTTCAAGGAGCAACTAAATCAAGCTATATCTGGCCAAATCTCTCCTGAAGCTGTTGTAGATCTTCGCCTCCAAGCTTATAATGAGATAACTAAGAATTATGTGTCTGATGGCATCTTTTCCCAGTATATGTACAAGACTCTGCTGAGTGGCAATCATATGTGGGCTTTTAAAAAGCAATTTGCAATCCAGTTAGCACTTTCAAGTTTCATGTCTTTCATGCTGCAGATTGGAGGAAGGTCTCCAAATAAGATACTATTTGCGAAGAACACTGGCAAGATTTTCCAAACAGATTTTCACCCTGCACATGACGCGAATGGCATGATTGAGTTCAACGAACCTGTTCCTTTCCGGCTAACAAGGAACATGCAGGCGTTCTTCTCCCATTTCGGAGTAGAAGGTCTTATTGTGTCTGCCATGTGTGCTGCTGCACAGGCTGTGGTTTCACCAAAAGTAAGTCCAGTAAGATCATCCATTTAGGTGGTGAGTTCCTTTGATGAACATCATCCAAATGTAATGTTTCAAATTTCTATTTTGCAGCAAAGCCAACATCTATGGCATCAATTAGCCATGTTTTTCCGTGATGAACTTCTGTCTTGGTCTTGGAGACGACCACTTGGATTGAATCTGGGACCTGCTACCAGCGGGAGTAGTATGAACCCTGCTGACTTCAAGCATAAGGTCACTACCAATGTAGACCATGTCATCAGCCGAATCACTAAAATTGCTCCACAGTCTCTCTCTGAAGAGGTAACCTCTATCTCCAATATCCCATCAAATGTGATGGCCAAATACATATTTTGGTAGTTATGAATAGCAGATATACAGGTCCTATACATATTTTGGTAAATCTTAGGCTAAACCATCATGTATACCTCATGTAGTGGTGAGGCTTAAAGGTAAGCTGCCTGATTTGCATTTGATATACAATAGCTTTGAATCATCATCTCACACATTCTTTACGGTGAAGTGAGATTTAAAATATAGTAGAGTTCAGGATTGAACTAATCACCATGGCTCTATGATTTGTAGGCTGCATTACTAATGCTTCGTGTCTGTAATTGCAACAGTTGGTTGTGGGAATATTTTGGTATCAACTTAAGATTGGAATCAGATATAGGAAATTCATTAACATTGCAACCCTAATTGGCTGGAGTTGAAACCAAGACAAAAGCAGCATTTTCTTCATATTGACTTTACCAATCGTGTATTTGAACAGAAATTATTCATCTTGATGTGATGCAGTCAATAAGCATATATGATAAGAAGGCGGGACTAAGATACGCTCAAATCTGTCATGATATCGATTGTCCATGATGCCCAAAAAATGTGATTAGCGGAAGAATTTAAGAGCTAAAGCTAATTTGTTTACTTTGCTGATGGACATGTGTTGTTTTCTTTCCCATCTTGTGCTGCATTAGGAGGAAAATGCTGTGGACCCGCCACAATCGGTGCAGAGGGGTGTCACGGAGTTGGTAGAAGCTGCTCTGACACCAAGGAACTTGTGCATGATGATCCAACATGGCATCCCTGGTTTTAAGCCATGAATGGAGAGCAGCGATTGATTGTCGTCAATGGTGGTTTTCCATTGTAAATAAAAGTTATTATGTACAGCTGAATCTGGAAATTGCTGCTAGTTGTCTCATTTTGAAGTCTAGTAAATGGGAGGCCTTATATATGAATGTATACCAACGGATTGGTTCCATCAATGATTGAATTAAGCAGTTGCGTCATGAAAAATCTACTATCAGATTGGAGTTTTATAGTTTTAGGAGTCCATGATGAGTTTACGCAGTTCGTCATTGAACTATTTGAATCATCTAATGACCATAATTTATTAAAGGGAATCCTTTACTTGCTTAAATAGTCTTTAAATAATAATAATAATAATAATAATAATAATAATCTTTGCTGCGAGTTTATTTACATTATAATTGCTAGTTTGCCCTTTCTAAAAAATTTGATGGTATTGGTGTTAGAAAGGCTGTCAATTTTGTTCTGTCCGGAATGATCAGTATATCTTGTTTTAGTTAAAAAATAGAACAAATTAGAATAAAATTTATTTTGCTTAGAATCTTGGCTTGTTTTGGAAATTCCGTTTAAATTTTGTCTGGGGAGTTTTGGATTGATTTAGTTTTGTATTGGTTAAATATTATTTTTAAAAAATAATGTATAGTTTTAGATATTAATCATATCTTTTAATCTAATTGTTAAATTAAGATAAAATTTTACTAGGAGTCTTGATATATATATATATATATATATTTCAGAGTAGAGAATATATGATCTTGAGAAATTGATGATGATATTCTCGTAATATTATATAGGTTCATAATTTTATTTAGAAAAATTATTTTATTTTGTCATTTTTTAGATTATATATAATTTTTTTTAATTTTATTATTCAACGAGTTTATTAGGAATTGAATTTTATAATTTGTTTTAATTTGTTTTATTTAAGGTTATCATGGTCTTATAACCCAAGTTTAACATTTAAAAGGTTAACATAGATTGACCCAAGTTGATTCAATATATTGTCCTTTCAATTTTTTTTAAGATGTCTACTTGATTTATTTTAGCTCAACTATATTTTTATCAATTATCCTTGTTATCTTTGGACTCATCAAGTTATATCGGTTCAACTGTTATTTTTTACTTATATTTGAAATTTAAATTGTACAATTTCAAATAATTTTAAATTTTGGATTTGAACTAAAATTTTGTTTGTTGAATTAATATCTTGAATGTTTTTTTTTTTTAATTTCACTCTAATAAAAACAAATATAGTTGTCCTTGTTGAAATCTCAATGATCTTTGCATAATTGTACCAATCTTCTTACTTGTTTGTGATACACTTTATATAGCCAACACATTTCTTGAATAACACGTCCCATATCTTCACATGCTGAAGATGTGGAAAAACAAATATAAAACAGAAAACAATTAACTTTTAACATAATGAAATGTTAATTCCTGAAATATAGGAGTTTGTTGAATTTGTTATCGAAAGCCTAACATCTTCCTCTAAATCGCACTTGCTATTATAACCAAGTCAGTTTATGTTCTTGTGCTTTGCAATCCCAGCAGATCACACAACGTACAAAATGTTTCCAACTTCAATCACATATATATGTTTAGTTCTCCAATGAAGAACTGGGTTTCTTGATAATTTGATGGTGGAGTTGTTGTCACAAAAAATCTTGACACACTCGCATGATGAGATACCAAAACTAGTAAGCACCTTCTTCATCCAAATACAATGACAGACACATGCAACAACAACTACACTCTGCTTCAGTGGTGGAGTGTCACCACTGGTTGTTTTTTTGAGCTCCATGCAATAACACCATTACTAAGGAAAAATATGTATCCAGAAGTGCTTTGTCTATCTTCTACATTGCCGGCATAGTCACCATCAGTGTATGCCTTCAGATTATCTTCAGTATCCTCTGTACTCCTTTTATAAAACAAACCCAAATCTGCAGTTCCTTTTACATACCGTAGGCCCTTTTTGTGCTGCCAAATGAGATGATTTTGGATTATTCATGAACCTGCTTAACATACAGACAACAAACACAATGTTTGGCCTGGTAACTGACAGATACATTAAGTTGTCGATTATTTGCTTGAACAAAGTTGAATTCTCACTAGCTTCTTCACCAACCTTTGTTAGCTTCGTGCCCAGTACAATAGGATTCTTTACTGGATTGCAATTTCCCATTCCTAATCTTTCTAAAACTTCCCCAGCATACTTCATTTGACACACATGTATTCCTTCACTGCTTTGTTGTACCTCAACTCCTAAGAAGTACTTCATTTTACCTAGATCATTCATTTCCAATTCTAATTTCATTGACTTCTTGAACTTCTCACACACCTCTTGTCATTTCCTGTGTAAATTAGATCGTCCATATAGAGGCTAACAATTAAGCATTTCCTTCCATCTTCATGTTTAATGAACAGTTTGTGTTCTTGACTGCATTTCTTAAAACCATATTTTTGTGCAATGCCATTGTTTTCTCTTCTTAGTATCTCATTATTCCTTTCAAGTTCTTCTGTATCATCACCTTCTGTTGATTTTTCATCATAATCACTGATTTCTCTATCATCATCAATGTCTGCCCAAGTAAAGACATCACTTCTCCCTTCATCATCACTCCAATTCCAGCCCACATTCTCATCAAACACTACATCCCTAATAACAATCACCTTCTTAGTATTCGGATCATAAAGCCAATAAGCTTTAGATTCTTCACTAACTCCTATAAAAACACATTTATGACTCTTCTCATTTAATTTTGCCCTTCCTCTGTCAGAAATATGCACATAGGCAATGCATCCAAAAATTATAAAGTACTCAACGTTGGGTTTTCTTCCACTCCACATTCTTCAGGGGTCATTTCCTAAGTTATAATTGACCTTGTAGCATCATTCAATTTAATTCCAATAGTATTGGTGCTTTGAGACAAATTCTCATTGTATCACATTTCTCAAACATGATTTTTAGTTTTTTTGTTGGAAGGATAATTTTAATTGAGAGTTGTTTGACCACATGATCAGAAGATCCACAACATTTATTCAACGTGCAATAATATGGTCACCAATAATTCATAATACAATGATAATTAGCAAGGAAAAATCAAGTGATCATGCTTCAATGTTGTTTGATATTGAACAATAGATTTCTATGTCAACATCCTTATAAAAATAGGTTTTATTAAAGAAGTAAGATGAACAATTAGATTGAATGATAAAACTTACATGAGTGGTAAATGGTAGATAGTTTATTAATTATGTCCACATGTTCTTGTATATTATGTTGATAATCACTTAAAACTTACAAAGTATATTGATTATCATTATATTATTTAGATTTATATATTAACATATGGCTTGGAATTTTATCCATTACCAAATAAGTCAAAATAGCATAATGAAAGTGGACCTCAAGTAGAAGCAAACCCATTTAGATGGAGATTTAAACGTGGTCGATGAATATCAACTTGTTTGTATAATAAGATGTATAAAAGGGAGGGGCATGCATGTTACTAATGTGGAATATACAATGAGATAGGTCATAATAGGAAAGCATATCCTACTCGACAACATATATTTGTTAATACATTTACATTGTACTTTATTATTTCTTTTAATTCATTATTATGCTTTAAATTTACATTTACATATGTGTGTATGTGTATATATATTAGTTGTGTGAAGCACATCAAGTTTAGTCACAACTTGATCCATGCAATGATTGAGTGATGAAGACGTGAGACACACACGTTCCACCTTAGGCATAAGGATGACACCCATATTACAGGATATAACAATTTTGTTTGGACTCTGCATCAATGGACATATAGTTATATTTGATAAGGTGCATAATCGAGTTACATTACGCGAGTCTGTATTTAGATTGACACTTTTTTCTACTAAATTAAAAGAAGGCACCGTGCATTTTAAATGACTTAGAGGAGATATTTTCCACACCACCAGATGTTGTTGTGGATGAGGTCTTATGCAACTATGTTGAATAATTATTTGAATACGTTAAGTATTTATTTAGTTTACGAATTAGTCTATTCATTAAAAGTTTATGCAAGTATACCAGAGTATATATACTGCATATATTTAACAACGTTCTACACATAGACTTAACAAGGAGATGTGTGCCTTTCATTTATCTAATTTTTCTTAAAGATCTTGTCATGATCCCCATATATAGCTAGGATTTTGATGTCCTTTCATGTCTTTTTAGACAACTATATGTTGCGTGTATAAAGGGAACATAACAAGTTGGGGGATGTTAATTACTTTTACAGGTATGAATGAAACAATTAAAATTTTTCATTTACATTTCAAATATTTGTTGGCAATTTGAGAAACAAAATAACTAATATGTGAGTCAACCTATCTGAACCAAATATGATCATGAAAGCATCTCTATATGAGTCAACCTTATATTTTAATGGCACCAGGTATGATTGTCTAGACTATAAAGGTTACATTTCAACTCTCACTAGGATACATATAATGAAATTTCGAATGTTACTTAAAAAAAAGAGCTAATAATCTTATGATTTGTAATGTTAGGTGGTATGTGATCAAGATGATTGATATTAACCTCACACAAATGTTGTCATGTTATCGGAGTGATCTAGATAGGAAACAACCTATTAAGGTGTTTTTTGCAATCTGTTTCATAATTTAACAAAACATTTACTCATTATTGTCATTTAATATTTTTTTTTGCACTTGTATTTGGGTCATGTGAAACCCATATGAGGATGACAAACTAGTAGTTTCTTCTGTTTTTTGCCTTAACAAGATGAGCATATAGACATTGATGGTCCCGTTGATATTTTTTTAAAATGGTTAAGCTACATTGCCTAGATCAGGTAATATGATAGTTCCATTATAGGCAACACATTTCAGTCAATATTAATACGACTAATGTGTTGCAAGCCATAAATATGTGTTATTAATGAACTTGACTATCAAAATACTTGTATGATTTCAATATACTTTGTTATGTTGTTTTGTTAATTATGAGTTTTATGTTGTGTTATTTTGTTAATTATGAGTTTGTAGTTAATTTTAGTTTTATGTTGTGTTTTTTTATAATTTTTTAGGTTTGGGTTTGAGTTGGTTGAGATTGAAAAATGTTTCCGGATATAATTTGAAATACTACAATATTTGGATTACTAGAATTGAAAATCAAAATTTTACTTTGTAGCCATGTGAACGAACATGATTGTTTGTTGAGTTTAGTTTTAATTTGAATATTTATTTAGTTCTTGAATTTACTTATAATTGTAAGGTTAAAAATCAAATAATCATTTTTTTCTACCCTATGAATTTGCAAGTAGTTAATGTTAATATTAATATATTAGAAGCCTATATGCAAATATTAATATTAATGTCAAGATTGGGTCAAAGCAAAATGGAAAGTGATACTATTAATTTATTTGCATCTTTATGTCGTGAGATTACTATATTTAATTTGATCATTGATGTTGATGGGTGTCAATACTTCTCACAAGTTGTTTTAAAATATCATTTTCGGAGCAAATATATCCATCGATCGACCGAGTCTGCTATCCATATATCATTTTCTTTTTATTTTTAATTTTAATTTGCTTTCCTCATGCTCATGGATTGAATGGTTTCCATGGTGGTATAAATTCTCTAGCACGAAATAAGGCCACACAGATTAGAGGGAAGTAGTTTTTCTAAGCCATACAAGAAGCTGGGAGAGGCCAATGGCAGCAGCAACAAGAAGGCCTGATGTAAAAGGAGCATAATGATGGAAGGGAAATTAAACTATTATTACTTCATTGATCTTCGTTCGTTCCACAGAGTTTGGCAGCCATGTGTAAATCAAAAACCCACAAAATGCTGAGAAAACACAAAGCAAAGGAATCAATCTTCCAAATTGGTGTCGAGAAAGACAGCCATCTATAACATAACCAACTGATCGGATAAAAAAATCACTCATTCCTCTTCTGTATGGAAGCGTATGTGCTTCCCTTTTGGAGTTGGCAAACCTTTCAGGCGAAAATCATCATCTGAATCCTCATCTTCACAGTCTGCTACTTCTTCAACAATCTCGTCATCACTGTTGTAAGCAAATCGGGTGTGCTTTCCTTCGAACTTGGCCATTACTTTCTCTTTCACACTTATTTTGCTAATGCCTTCGCAAAGCTCGTCAAGCAACCCTCCAACATCAGCCGCCTCCTCGTCTTCTGCATCTTCATAATTAACACGATAACAAAAATACTCTTCTTCCTCTTCTTCAATTACTTCTTCCTGTTCTTCTTCGTCATTGGTGCTTGCATTGACCTGAATTGACCAAACAGAGGCATTGTCATCGTCTGTCAGTGATGACTTGTCTTTGCTTTCACTTGTTATCACTTCACAGTTATCTCCTTGGTAAGTCAGTGCGGAAGAGCAGTCTGATGAATCAATACTTTCAGATTTCTCAGAGAAATCCAGCAGTAATGACCTTGTCAAACTCTTTTGAGATTCAAGACTATCTTGTTTCTTCACATCAAAGATCTCACTCACCTCCTGCCATAAGATGGGAACCCAGATCCAATAAGATTCAAAAATAATAAAATCAAGGCAATAGTTGATAGAACTCTAGATTATCAAACACAAGACAAACAGATGCAATAAGATCCAAAAAAAACAAACAAAGAACAGTTGATAAACCCATTACCCGTCTTATATTTTCAGTTTCTTTAATAAATAAATACCCAACTAAGATTTCCAATTACTTTGAATGAAGAGTCTGTTAGGTACAGGTATTGTTACCTGACAAATCTTTAATTTCTCTTCAATAACTGGCAAGGTCAAGACAATGTCATCTCCGGAAAGATCAGGGACTTGAGGAGTATTTGCTGGAGTAGGTGCAAGAAGTCCCATTGGAGAATTAACAAATCCTTGAAGATGCAGAAAAGGACGGTTCTCCAATGAAAGTTTTGAGAGCTCTGCCTCTTCTTCAACTTTCTGCAAGAGGGTTTTCACTTGACCCCTAAGTAATGCCTCTCCTGACCCAGGTGTGTTGAGGATGTTGTTCTTGACTCTACTGTTCTTTTGCTTGGCTAATGATGATGATGGAGTCTCTAAACTTCCCATTGCAAGCCCAACAATTGGTGAATCATTTGTTATATCAATAAGTGCAGACCTATCTTGTAGTTGTTGTTGTTTTGCATTCATTCTTCTTGATTTAGTTACACCCTTATCAGAAGAATCTTCAATCTTCCCTGAAATACCATCAACAACCAAGAAATCTCAACAAACAAATCTAGAAACTATATAAAGATAATCTTTACAAATCCAAGAATGAACAAAACCAAGGTTTAATGCAAAACCATTATTTCTCAGTCTTTGATTTCTCAGAGAAAACTAAAGGAATGGATGAAAGCACTTACTTGAGAGGGGGATATTGTTGTTGGTGTTAAGAGCAAGAGTTTGTGATCTTGTAACTCTTTTTATTGAAGATGGAGTCTCCATTGAAGTTAATTCAAGAACGGAATAATAAGAAAAAGAGTCTGAGGGAAGAGAAGAGAATTAGAGTAAAGTTCAAAGCAAGAAAGCAAGATTGAAAGCAAAAAGAAGAAAGGGATTTCAGTTCCTATTCAATACAATTTTGACATGGTATCAGAGCTTCTACTGCCCTGTGATTCATCGTGTGTGTAACAAAAATTGTTTCTGTGTTCTCTGTTGCTCTGCTTCTGAGCAAAGCCTCATGGGATTTTTTTTTGGGGTTGTGGCTGTCACCGTTCTGTGTTTGGGTTCTTGTAGTGAAGATCGGAGACTCCCTGATGTAATCTTCTGTGGTGGTTGTGTCTCTGTTCTGTTGTGGCTGGGTTGTCGTGAGCATTCCGGTGTTTTCTGTTGTGGTCGGAGGTCCTATATTGGTTGGCCCGGTGGTCGGCGTTCTAAACATCCTTGCCAGCGCCTATTCTGTTCGGCGCACGATTATTGAAGACGAAGCGTCTTCAAACTGATTTGATTTCTTTCTCTTGTCTCTCCATTTAAACTGCCGCGTGGGCTGTGTTTGGACCGAGTCCACACTTTCATTAAATTAGCAGTGTTTGGGCTGATACCAGGGGGGCCTGTGTTTGGGCTGGGTTTGGGCTCGTTTGTAGGCTCTGTCTGGGCTGTGTCTAGGCTTGTTTGTGGGCTGTGTTTGGGCTATCCTTAAGCCCGGATCTGTGGGCCTTCATTACTGCACTCTCTCTTTTGGGCCTAATTTCTTGTGAGTGCTTAGGCCATCCTCCTTGGACTTGCTAGTCCTGGATGTCACAAGGTTGTCATTTTTTTTATTTGCTGGCAGTTTTTGAAGCGGCATCAGATTTACTTCCACTTTTAGGGGTATGATCCTTGGTTTTGCCACGATCATCTGATTTCTTAACTCTCAGTTCATCTATATTTTTTGGTATTACTATTCCGGGATTTACATCATGTCTATGGAGAATAATATTATTCGTTTTGCTGGTTGTGGCTGAGTGTGTTCTTTTGTTGTGGTTGTGGACGTACTGTTCTGGCGTGTTGTTTTTGCGGTGATCGCGTGGTTGTAGCGTCAGTTATCTTCTGTTCTGGTGTGATTCTTGGTTGTGGCTGGGTCTGTTGACACACGATGATTTTTTTTTAATCCTTGTGTGGTAGGACAATTTTTTTGGTGTGTTGGCACTGTTGGTGGTAATCGACTTCGTGGGTTTTCTGTTTCGGTGGTTGTCGTGGTGGCTGAGTGGTGTTTACTGCTCTATTTCTGGTTTGCAATGACACCTCCGGCTCTCTCCTTTGTTTTTTGGGCTTGATTCCTTTGGGTTATCTTAGCCGGACTGGTATTACTATTTAGTTGACAAATTGATGCTTCTTGATCAACCAACATCAATTTGAGGGGGGATGTCACGGGAATTAATTATGTACTAATTAGGAAAGTAATTATAAGTTATAAGTAGTAGTGTTTTAGTAGAGCACTTATACTTCTATACTTAGCCCTAATTTGTAGCTAGGTTTATGGTCTATTTAATAGACAGAACAATCAAGAAGAAAGGGATTTCAGTTCCTGTTCAATACAATTTTGACATTTCATACTCCAGATTTTGGACGGATATCACTTATATAAGGCCTCCCATTTACTAGACTTCAAAATGAGACAACTAGCAGCAATTTCCAGATTCAGCTGTACATAATAACTTTTATTTACAATGGAAAACCACCATTGACGACAATCAATCGCTGCTCTCCATTCATGGCTTAAAACCAGGGATGCCATGTTGGATCATCATGCACAAGTTCCTTGGTGTCAGAGCAGCTTCTACCAACTCCGTGACACCCCTCTGCACCGATTGTGGCGGGTCCACAGCATTTTCCTCCTAATGCAGCACAAGATGGGAAAGAAAACAACACATGTCCATCAGCAAAGTAAACAAATTAGCTTTAGCTCTTAAATTCTTCCGCTAATCACATTTTTTGGGCATCATGGACAATCGATATCATGACAGATTTGAGCGTATCTTAGTCCCGCCTTCTTATCATATATGCTTATTGACTGCATCACATCAAGATGAATAATTTCTGTTCAAATACACGATTGGTAAAGTTAATATGAAGAAAATGCTGCTTTTGTCTTGGTTTCAACTCCAGCCAATTAGGGTTGCAATGTTAATGAATTTCCTATATCTGATTCCAATCTTAAGTTGATACCAAAATATTCCCACAACCAACTGTTGCAATTACAGACACGAAGCATTAGTAATGCAGCCTACAAATCATAGAGCCATGGTGATTAGTTCAATCCTGAACTCTACTATATTTTAAATCTCACTTCACCGTAAAGAATGTGTGAGATAATTTTATGTCATTTCAAAAGTTCTCACCATCACACAAAGCCTTTCTTTCAAAAATAAACACCATACCTATCCCAAAAACCTTACATGAGGCTCTAAGAAATGAGAATAGAAAAACTGCCACGAGAGAAGAAATGAATGCAGTTGAAAGGAACCAAACATGGGAAATAGTTGAGTTACCAAAAGAGAAGAAAATAGTAGGGTGTACGTGGGTTTATGCCCTAAAAATAAAATTGACAGCAGCCTAGAAAGGTGTAAAGTTAGGCTAGATGCAAAATGATTTACAAAAACATTTAGGATAGATTATCAAGAGACATTTGCTCCAGTTTCTAAGATGAACACCATTCAAATTATGTTTTATTATTTGCTAATCTTGGATGGCGTATGTAGTAATATGATGTTAAGAATGTTTTTTTACATGGAGAGTTGAAAGAAGAGGTTTATATGGATCCACCACTAGGATTCAGTCACTCATTTCTTCCTAACCAAGTCTGCAGACTAAAAAAAATCCTTTATGGTAAAAAAGTCTCCTAGAGCTTGGTTTGATAGGCTCACTAAAGCCATGATTTTTATGGGATATTGACAAAGCCAAAAAAATCATACTTTGTTCATCAAACAGTCCATTTTAGGGGAAGTTACTATTTTGATTGTTTATGTTGATGACATTATAATAGCAGGTGATGACTTTGTGGAAAGAGATAAGTTGAAAAAGTCTTTCAAAAATTTAAAATCAAAAACTTAGGGAAGTTGAAATACTTTCTTGGCATAGAAGTGACACATTCAGAAAAAAAAGATTTTTATCTCTCAAATGAAGTAATTTCTTGACCTTCTAAAGGAAACAGGAATGGTAGATTGCAGACCATGTGACACTTATTGATCTAAAGCACGGACTTGATAATGATGAGGAAGGAGCCACGACTGACAAGGGCCAATACCGAAGGTTAGTTGGTAAGTTGATCAACTTAGCTTACACTCGTCTAGACATTGCTTATGTCGTGAGTGCTGTGAGTCAATTTATGCACAACCCAAAAGATTCACATCTGTAGACAGTACATAAACTCCTCAGATACTTGAAGACTACTCCTGGAAAAGGAATTCTGTTTAAAAATAATGGGAATCTGAAACTGGAATACTATACAAATGCAGATTATACTGGTGCCATAATAGATAGAAGATCAACATCAGGTTATTGCACTCTGCTGAGAGGAAATCTTGTGACATGATGAAGCAAAAACAGAATGTTGTGTCAAGATCAAGTGCAGAAGCAAAATTTTGATCAATGACACTTGGAATTTGTGAGTTATTATGGATGAAGATTATCCTCAAAGATTTAAGAATCAAGTGGGAAGATGAAATTGTACTGTAACAATAAGTATGTCATTTCAATAGCACACAATCCAGTACAACATAAAAGAACTAAGCATTTGAGGTAGACAGACATTTCATCAAAGAAAAGTTGGAGTGGACTGATATGCACTCCTTATGTGCCTATAGGGAAACAACTTGCAGACTTACTAAAGATGTTCAGAATACTACATTCAACAACACATTAGACAAACCAGGAATGAAGGATCTCTTCCATCCAGCTTGAGGGGGGGTGTTGAATGTTGAAGATTCTTAAGTAATTAAAGCAGATTTGAAGCTTATTTGTAGGAAGTAAAAACAGAAAATCAAATCATTTGGGTGAAGGGAGTGTTCAAGTTAATGGACCTCCACAATTCAATGATCAACCTAATTTTCGAACCCTTCGAGAGTATCTTCACCCGGCTAGACAAAGTACACCTTCGTGTATTATATTGCCTCTTAACCAACAAGCTTTCAATTTGAAACCAGGCATGATTCAACTTCTTCCCACATTTCATGGTATGGATTCTGAAAATCCATACATACACATTAAGGAGTATGAAGAGTTATGTAATACCTTTATTGATAGAACATGCACAGAGGAAACCATTCGGCTTAAATTGTTCCCATTTTCTCTAAAGGATAAAGCCAAGCTTTGGCTAAACTCCCTGCGTCCTAGGTCTATAGGTACATGGAGGGAAATGCAAGCTGAATTTTTGAAAAAATACTTCCCCACTCATAGAACAGCAGCCTTACAACGTCAAATGATGAATTTTTCTTGTAGTCCAAATGAGTCGTTTCACCAAGCTTGGGAAAAGTTTAAAGACTTGTTAAATGCTTGTCCCCACCATGGTTTTGAGATGTGGAGGTTAGTGAGTTTCTTCTACGACTCTCTTACCGCAGATTTTAAAAAGCTAGTGTCAACCATGTGTAATGGTGAGTTTTATGACAAAGAACCAAGTGAAGCCTTTGATTTTTTTGATCAATTGGCTGAAAACACAAAGCAATGGGAAACTTCTCTCCCACTTCATGTTGAGTCTAGAAACACCATTTCTAATTCAAGTGGGAAATTCCAATTGAAAGAGACTGATGACCTCAATGCTAGATTAGCCTCATTGGCTAGAAAAGTAGAGTCTCTTGAGATTAAAAAAGTGCATGTCATGAGTGAACAACAAGAGGAAAGTTGTGTTGTTTGTGAGGGTAAAGGGCATAGGACAACTGAGTGTCCCACCATTCCAGCCTTCAAGGAAGTGTTATATGGCCAAACTTCTGATTCAAGTAATGTTAAAAAGCCATTTTCAAACCAAGCAGGCAATCCTTACTCTGATACTTATAATCCTGGATGGAGGAACCACCCAAATTTTGGATGGAGAAATGAGGGCTCTTCAGTACCTCAAACATTTCAACCTCCACCCCAACCATTTCATGCTCCCACACATAACACATACCAACCCCCTCATAAGAGATCCCTAGAGGATACTCTTCAACAATTCATGCAAACACAAGGAGGAATCAACAACCAAGCTAACAAATTTCAAGATCATACCAATAGGACATTAGATGACATTCAAAGTCAACTAACCAAGTTGACTCAATCACTAAGCATTCAAGAGAAGGGAAAAATCCCAGCTCAACCAATGCCAAATCCTAGAGGTCAGATGCATATAAGTGAATCCTCACCTAGTGAACCCTCAAACCATGAACAAATCCAAGCCATCACCACCCTTAGAAGTGGAAAGATTATTGACAAAGCTATAGGTTTTGGGATTCCTAAAGGAATTGTGGAGGAGAAATCTAGGGAAAGTGAAGAGGGAATCAAAACACAAGTGACAAATGAGAGCTTGAGTGAGAAAGAAGGTGAGATAAATGAGAGTGAGAAGAGTGAGAAAGGAGATGATTCAATAAAAAATGGAGGCAAGGTGAGTGATTTAGAATTTGTTCCTAGACCACCATTTCCACAAAGGTTAGGAAAATCTAAACATGATCTTATGAACTCGGAAATCTATGAATTGTTCAAACAAGTAAAAGTAAACATTCCACTCCTTGATGCAATTAAACAAGTCCCATCTTATGCAAAGTTCCTTAAGGACTTATGCACAGTCAAAAGGAGATTGAATGTGAAAGAAAGAGCCTTTCTAACTGAACATGCTAGTGCCATCATCCAGTTTAAGACCCCTCCCAAATACAAAGATCCTGGTTGTCCCACCATTTCATGCATTATTGGAAGTCATAAGATAGACCAAGCTTTGTTGGATTTAGGAGCAAGTGTGAATTTAATACCCTACACTGTTTACGAACAGTTAGGCCTAGGGGAAATCAAGCCTACTCGAATCACCCTTCAATTAGCTGATAGGTCAATCAAGATTCCTCGGGGTATTGTTGAGGATGTATTGATCCAAGTAGATAAATTCTACTTTCCTGTTGATTTTGTAGTGTTAGACACTTCACCTATTCAAGGTTCTAATGCTCCCATCCCAGTCATCTTAGGTAGACCTTTCCTAGCTACATCCAATGCTTTAATTAACTGTAGGAATGGGGTGATGAAATTATCTTTTGGGAATATGACTGTGGAGATGAATATTTTCAATATCTCCAAACAAATTGGTGAACATGAGGACATTAGAGAGGTAGATTTGATTCAAACTGTTTGTCAAGAACACTTTGAGAGAGAAGGGATAAAGGATCCATTAGAGAGAACCTTAATTCATGATGAAAGATTTTATTCTTTGGAATGTGTTGATGAGGAAGTAAGAGAACTCCAGACTTATCTAGAACCAATGCCTATTATGTCAACAGGTCAATGGACTCCCTTGTTTGAGCCTTTGATTTCAGCCCAAGTGAAAGTTGAGACATCTCTTGTTCAACCTTATAAACCAGAAAGGAAGCCTTTACCGAGTGATCTTAAGTATGCATTTCTAGGGGAAGATGAATCATATCTTATTGTGATTTCATCAAAACTTAGCATGGAGCAGGAACAAAAGCTTTTGAGAGTGGTGAGAAAACACAAGAAAGCAATTGGGTGGACAATTACTGACTTGAAAGGAATTAGCCCTCTTTTATGTACACATAGAATCTATCTTGAAAAAGAGGCTAAATCTGTGAGGCAAATGCAAAGACGATTGAACCCAACCATGAAGGAAGTAGTGAGAGGTGAAGTTCTTAAGCTACTTGATGCAGGTATCATTTACCCCATTGCAAACTCAAAATGGGTTAGTCCAACCCAAGTTGTCCCAAAAAAATCTGGAGTCACGGTAGTGAAGAATGCAAATAATGAGCTAGTGCCAACTAGAATCCAAACTGGATGGCGTATGTGCATTGATTACCGTAAGTTGAACATGGTGACTAGGAAGGACCATTTTCCTCTTCCATTTTTAGACCAAGTGCTTGAAAGAGTAGCAGGAAGAGCTTTCTATTGTTTTCTTGATGGATACTCGGGTTACAACCAAATTGAGATTTCATTAGAAGACCAAGAAAAAACCACGTTCACTTGTGCTTTTGGTACCTATGCTTATAGAAGAATGCCCTTTGGCTTGTGTAATGCACCAGCCACTTTTCAAAGGTGTATGATGAGTATCTTTAGTGACATGGTGGAAATTTTTTTGGAAGTTTTCATGGATGATTTTTCAGTTTATGGGGATTCTTATGAGTTGTGTCTAATGCATTTAGAAAAAGTTCTTGAAAGGTGTGAGGAGAGCAATCTTGTACTTAATTGGGAGAAGTGTCATTTTATGGTGACACATGGCATTGTCTTAGGTCACATTGTCTCTTCAAAAGGGATAGAGGTAGATAAGTCAAAAGTTGAAGTCATTCAAAAATTACCTACCCCTAGGACTGTGAAAGATGTGAGATCCTTTTTAGGACATGCTGGTTTTTACCGAAGATTCATTCATTCATTCAGTACCATTGCCAAACCATTGTGTAACTTGTTGTCACAAGATGCCCAATTTGATTGGACATCAAAATGTCAAGAAGCTTTTGAAAAGCTTAAAGGGTTGTTGACCACTGCACCAATCATGCAAGCTCCTGATTGGTCTTTACCATTTGAACTGATGTGTGATGCTAGTGATTTTGCAATAGGTGCTGTTTTAGGGCAAAGAAAAGATAAGAAGCCTCATGTAATTTATTATGCTAGCAAGACTTTGAATGATGCTCAATTGAATTACACTACAATTGAAAAAGAACTCTTAGCTGTGGTATTTGCTTTAGACAAGTTTTGGTCTTATTTGGTTGGATCTCTTGTTATTGTTTTCACTGATCATGCAGCATTAAAATACTTGCTCACAAAACAAGATTCCAAGCCACGTTTGATTCGATGGATCCTCCTACTCCAAGAGTTTAACCTTGAAATTCGAGATAAAAAGGGAGTAGAGAATGTAGTGGCTGATCATTTATCCCGTCTTTCAAGCTATGAGAACATAGTAGATGAATCTCCAATAAATGAACTCTTTACTGATGAAAATTTATTTTTTGCAGGTAATGTCTCCTACATTGGCTCTCCATGGTATGCTGACATAGCAAATTACCTAGCCACAAGTCAGATTCCTTCTCATTGGTCTAAACTTAACAAACAAAAATTCTTGCGCAACGTGCGTACTTTTTTTTGGGATGACCCCTACCTATTTAAATACTGCCCTGACCAAATTGTTAGGCGGTGCATCCCTGATCATGAAATTCCAAGTGTCATTAATTTTTGTCATGCATTAGCCTGTGGTGGGCATTTCTCTTCCAAGAAAACCACTGCCAAGATCTTGCAGTGTGGTTTTTATTGGCCCACCATGTTTAAAGATGTCCATGCCTTCTGTGTTGCATGTGACCGATGCCAACGCCTAGGTAACCTCACTCGGCGTAACATGATGCCCCTTAACCCCATTCTTGTTTTGGAAATATTTGATTGTTGGGGGATTGATTTCATGGGACCTTTTCCAAGTTCATTTGGTTACCTATTCATCCTTGTAGCTGTTGATTATGTGTCTAAATGGGTGGAGGCCATTGCATCTCGAACCAATGACCATCGAGTTGTGGTCAAATTCTTGAAAGAACATATTTTCTCTCGTTTTGGCATGCCCAGGGCTATGATTAGTGATGGGGGAAAGCATTTTTGCAACAAGCACGTTGGGATTTTAATGAGAAAATATGGTGTAATTCACAAGGTCAGTACCCCTTATCACCCACAGACTAGTGGCCAAGCTGAGTTGGCAAATAGGGAAATCAAGAACATTTTAGAGAAAACAGTCAATCCAAACCGTAAAGATTGGTCCTTACGACTAGTCGATGCTTTGTGGGCATATCGCACTGCTTACAAGACCTCTTTAGGAATGTCTCCTTATAGGCTAGTTTATGGAAAGCCTTGTCATCTCCCTATTGAGATTGAGCACCGTGCATATTGGGCCATTCGGCAATTCAATGACAATGAAAATGAGATTGGAAAAAATAGAAAACTTCAATTGGATGAATTAGAGGAGTTGAGAAATGATGCATTCGAAAATGCAAAAATTTCAAAACATAAGATGAAAACTTTGCATGATAAACATATTCTTAGAAAATCCTTTCATGTTGGTCAAAAGGTTCTCTTGTATAATTCACGATTACATCTCTTTCCTGGGAAGTTGAGAACAAAATGGATTGGTCCATTTGTGATTAAATCCATTTTTGAGCATGGTGCTGTTGAGGTAGAAAATCATAAGAATGGAAATGTTTTCACAGTAAATGGTCATCGATTGAAACCTTATCTTGAAAACTTTGTGGCTGAAGTTGAGACATTGGATCTTGAAGATCCAATGCCATTGCAGTATCAGAAGTAATGTGTTTTTATTTAATTTTAATTTTTTTTTCTCTCTTATTCTTCCAACTCTTATTTACTTGTTCATGCATTAGGGACAATGCATTATTTTAAGTTGGGGGGTATGAGGTTTTGTTTATTTTCAAAAAAAAAAAAAAAATAGTTTGATGTTTTCTTTTAGTTGTGATATGCAGGTTAAGAAAAAAAAAAGCTCAAGCAAGAAGTCAGCTCATGTCCAATTCAATCAGACATTCATCCTTGAAAAAAAAAAGGGAGTAACAGTTTTCTAATCTTTATTCTTATCTTCTCTTTCTTCTTTTTTTTTTTTACATCAAGGATAATGTAAAACTTAATTTTGGATATTTGATTGTGTTGAATGCTTGAGATGGCCATGCTTGTTTGAAAGAAAGAAAATATGCATTCGTATGTGAATGAGACTTAATTAGGATCAGCATTACATTTTTGGATCCATTATTTTGTTGAACATTGCATGCTTTAATTTGGGATAGATAATATCTTATAAAGCAAGATATAACATATTTTGTTTTTCTTTAAGATTATTGAAGTACATCTTTCCTTATAAAATTGTGTGAGTTGTGTGATCATGCATAGAAGATGAGTGTGATGCTTTACTTGTGATCATCCCTTTTTAATCTAGTCCTAAACAAGGTTTAAGTAAATAGAGTAATAATTAAATAAATAGATGTGTGCAAAGTTCTACTTACTCCAATGTTTTGAGTTGCTTAGTAACTAGGGGTATTCATCACAAATGTTTATCTTTACGTCAAACGGTAGCTTGAAATATGAGTATGCAAAGCACTTTAAGTTTGTGACTTTGTGAGTAATCGGGTGCATTCATCACAAATGTTTGTATTCGCGTCAAAAGGGAAGTGACCACTTAAAGAAAAAGAACAAATGATGTTCATACACAAAAAGAAAAGAAAAAAAAAGAAAAAGAAATATATATATATAGAGATAGTTATTTCTCTACTTTGCTACCTTGTTTGTAGTGGTAAGAAGGGAAGATTACAAGTCGAGTTTTCGCGTGAATTAATTATGTTGGTTGCATGATAAATGCAATTGCATTTGGAATTTTGTATGGATATTTGATTTAGAGAATGTGAGTATGTTTATTTTTCTTTATTCGCTATTGTGTATACACCAAGTTGAAGATACCAATGTTTGCATGATAGGTCCTTCAGGTGTGATGAGTCGAACCTAATTATGGTTATTATTATTTTTATTTCAAAGGTTTTATGTTTTGTTTTGCTTGAGGACTAGCAAAATCTAAGTTGGGGGGTGTGATTGTGCATCAAAAGTTCATTAAGTCTCTTATTTTACATATGTATTTATTGTTTTTAGTTGGGTTTATTATAATAATTGATGTGCTTTTTAGTAAAGAAGTTTCTTTTAATGTTTCGACAAGTTTTTGGAGCTTAAATGAATTATTTCAGGCATTTAACGTCGAAATTTGGAATAAAGAATTGAAGAGGAAATTCAGTTGATGATTTGGGCAATTCTGGAGCACTTATTTTCCCCAAATCAGCCCAAGAGCAATCCATGATCTTACATGTCTACACAATAAATAATATTTGATTTATTGTGGGTAAACCATTGGCTTAAGAGGGAGAGCAAGTGGATGGAAAGCTGGATTGTTACTTTATTTTAGGTCAAAAAAAGAAGAAGGAGTCAGCTAAAATTGAGGAAGAAAATCGGCACAAAAATCTTCCCCGAGTTGCCGAAATTGACTCTCCAGAACACCTTTCGTTGTTTCAGTCATAACTTTTGATTCAGAGCTCCAAATTGTATTTTATTTAATGTTCTGGAAAGATAACATAAAGGCCTATAAATATGTGTCTTATATCCTTCTCCAAAGGAGGCTTATAAAAAGGGTAAAATTGAGTCCAAAGTAGCGTCATATCTGGTGTTACAATATTTTCCGAGATTGGTTTTGCTCTTCTCTTTTTGATTTCAGTTTTTGTTAGTTATAAAACTTATCATTTCAGTTTGATTCAAGTTATTTTCATGTTTATTAGAGTGTTCTTATATATAATTATGGTAGGCTAATCTCTTTCTTGGATCCAAATCAATCTCGGGCTGCCTTGGCTGCCGAATTTTTCTGCGGGCTGGCACGGCCCTGCGGGCTGATGACTTTTGTTGCTCTGCCTCCCGGCTGCCGAATTCTCTGCCACAGCCCCCGGATGCCGAATCCACCCCCCGGGCTCCCGCATCAGCTGGCACTGCCTTCGCTGCCGCTTTTTGCGGCAACTTTGCACGCTTTAAAAAAGTCATGGAAAACTAGCTTCCGGGCAACTTTGCACGCTTAGCTTTCATGTG
>JAOWLH010000061.1:967500-977500 GCA_027405865.1 Salix purpurea | reverse complement strand
CTTAGAGGAACTGCTCAACTTTATTGGGAAAGTGTAGAGGAATCTTTGATTAGGAGAGGTCAACCCCCTATTACTGATTGGGTTGAAATGAAAGCTAAGTTAGAAGAGAAGTACTTGCCTCGTTCGTATAGAGGAAATCTTTTGGATCAGTGGAATAACTTGAGGCAAGGAGGCAAGTCTGCCAATGACTATGTGGCACAATTTGATGAGTATAGAATGAGGTGTGCAGTTAGGGAGGATGAAATAATGACCCTGAGTAGATTTCGGAAAGGCTTAAATGATGACCTTAGAAGGGAGGTTGTGCTTAGAGGTGTTTCCACCCTTGATGAAGCCTATACCTTGGTACAAAATTATGAATTGGTCACAAAAAGCCAATGGACTAGACGTCAGGACACTCGTAGTATCCCTTCTAGATCTCAACCGGGAGGTAATAACTCAATATTAGGTGCCCCACCTCGTAAACCTAATCCTTTGGTTTCCCAGATACCTAGAGACGACAAGGGTAAGGGTATTTTTCATGAAGCACCTAAGATAGCCTCAAGAATTCAGTGTTTTAAGTGTCAAGGTTTCGGTCATGTTTCCTCTAGTTGCCCTAATAGGACTCTATTTATCAAGGAGCAAGAAGATATGGGTGAAGAAGATAATTGTGATGATGAGATTTATGAACCCAATCCCGAAGATTTTCAGGACTTAAATGATGAGGAGGGCGAGTCCAACTTGCTAGGATGTGTTAGGTCTATATCCCTCCAACGGGAGACAATCAGGTTGAGCGTTGTTAGATGTGCTTTAACACAACCTAAAGGGACTGAGGATTGGAGAAGGACTGCTATTTTTTACACTTACATTAAGTGTGGAGACAAAGGGTGTAAAATTATCATAGACAGCGGTAGTTGCATTAATGCAATTTCCTCGGGTAGTGTATCCCGTTTAGGCTTAAAATCTGTTCCACACCCTAAACCCTATAGTGTGTCATGGGTTAACGATACATCAATAGCAGTCAAAGAGAGATGTGTTTTTCCCATTAAGATCTTGGATTATCATGATGAAATTTGGTGTGATGTCATTCCCATGGATGTAGGGCATGTCATTTTAGGTAGGCCTTGGTTGTATGACTTGGAGGTTACAATCTTTGGACGATCAAATTCTTGCTCATTTTATTTTCAAGGTAAGAAAATCCAACTCATTGGATTAACTCCAAGGTCTAATGATATTAGCCAAAAGAAAAGTGCAGTGAAAAAGGGAGGGCTTAACATAATAAGTCCTAAGGAATTTGATAAGGAAATTTGTGAGGAGTCTGTTGTGTTTGCTGTAGTGGCTAAGGAGATTGTAGAAGACTTTTTAGAAGAGCCACCTGAAGAAGTAAAGGAAGTGTTGAAAGAATTTCTAGATGTTTTCCCTTCTGACCTACCTGATGCCTTACCCCCTATGCGTGATATTCAACATGCCATAGACTTTGCCCCTGGTGCCACATTACCAAACTTGCCTCACTATAGGATGAACCCAAGTGAACATGCTGAATTGCAAAGGCAAGTATGTGAGTTGTTACAAAAGGGATTTATTCGAGAGAGTTTGAGTCCTTGTGCAGTACCTGCATTGTTAACACCAAAGAAAGATGGATCATGGAGAATGTGTGTAGATAGTCGAGCTATCAATAGGATTACGGTCAAGTATCGTTTTCCAATTCCTCGATTAGATGACATGCTAGATATGATGGCAGGAGCCCAAATTTTTTCTAAGATTGACTTGAAGAGTGGATATCATCAGATTAGGATCCGTCCGGGAGATGAGTGGAAGACGGCATTTAAGACTAAGGATGGTTTATATAAATGGCTTGTCATGCCTTTTGGCCTTTCCAACGCACCAAGCACTTTTATGAGAGTAATGACACAAGTGCTTCGGCCATTTATGGGAAAATTCCTAGTAGTGTATTTTGATGATATTCTTATTTATAGCAAAACCAAGGAAGAGCATTTTGATCACCTTACTCAAGTTTGTATTACCCTAAGAAAGGCGAGTTTGTTTGCAAATGTCAAAAAGTGTTCCTTCTTCACAGATCAAGTGATCTTTTTAGGGTTTATAGTGTCATGGAAAGGAGTTTCTGCTGACCCCCAGAAAGTCCAAGCAATAGTAGATTGGCCTGAGCCTAAGACCATTCATGAGGTTCATAGTTTTCATGGGCTTGCGACTTTCTATCTTCGTTTTATCAAGGGTTTTAGCACCATCATGTCGCCTATTACAGATTGTTTGAAACAAGGTGAATTTCAGTGGAGTAAAGGAGCTAATAGGGCATTTGAGGAGGTTAAGAAGAAGATGACGGAGGCCCCGGTAATGAGACTACCTGATTTTACTAAGGTGTTTGAAGTAGAATGTGATGCTTCTGGAGTAGGTATAGGAGGAGTGCTTAGTCAGGAACGTCACCCTGTAGCCTATTTCAGTGAGAAACTTAATGAGGCCAAACAAAAGTACTCAACTTATGATAAAGAGTTTTATGCGGTGGTTCAGGCCTTGCGCTATTGGCGCCATTACTTGTTACCACAGGAGTTTGTTCTTTACTCTGACCATGAGGCCCTCCGCTATCTGAACTCCCAAAAGAAACTAAATCATAGGCATGGTCATTGGGTTGAATATTTGCAAGCATACTCATTTGTTTTGAAACATAAATCCGGAGTAGAAAATAAAGCTGCAGATGCTTTGAGTCGTCGGGTAACATTGTTGTCTGTAATGAGTGTGGAAGTCACAGGATTTGAGAGACTCAAAGAGGAGTATGAATCGTGCTCAGAATTTGGAGATATATACTTGACATTAAAGGATGAGAGTCACCGTGCTATAAATGGGTATCACCTCCAAGACGGATACTTATTTCGGGATAACAAGCTGTGTATCCCAAACACATCCGTGCGTGACTTTTTGATATGGGAGACTCATGCTGGAGGTCTCTTGGGACATTTCGGAAGGAATAAAACCATTGAAGAGGTGGAGCGTCAGTTTTTTTTGTCTAGTTTGAAAAGAGATGTTGCAAAATTGGTAAGTCAGTGTCGAACTTGCCAACTGGCAAAGCATAGGAAACAAAATACTGGTCTTTACACCCCGTTGCCCGTTCCTACTTGCCCTTGGCACGATGTTAGTATGGATTTTGTTCTTGGGCTTCCACGTACAGCAAAGAAACATGATTCTATTTTCGTGGTTGTTGATTGCTTCTCTAAGATGGCACATTTTATTCCTTGTACTAAGACCACAGATGCTTCCAGAGTTGCAAAACTCTATTTTGATGAGATTGTCAAGTTGTATGGTCTTCCCCAAACCATAGTTTCAGATAGGGATGTTAGATTCACAAGTTATTTTTGGAAAACCCTTTGGCATATGGTTGGAACCAAATTGAAATTTTCCACTGCTTACCATCCCCAAACGGATGGTCAAACTGAGGTGGTTAACAGGAGTTTAGGCAACCTTTTAAGGTGTCTAGTGAGTGATCATAATAGGAATTGGGATCTGGTTCTTCCCACGGCCCAGTTTGCCTATAATAGCTCTGTCAATAGGTCCATAGGAATGAGCCCTTTTGAAGTTGTACATGGTTACAAGCCTAGGAAACCTCTAGACCTCCTTCCCATGTCCGCTCATGCTAGAGTGTCCGAGTCAGCTGAGTCTTTTGCACGTAGAATTCAGGATTTGCATATTGAGATCGCTAAACAAATTCATGCAAGTAACACGCAATATAAACTTAGAGCTGATTTACATAAGCGGCATAATGAGTTTAATGTGGGAGACTATGTTATGATACGGATTAGACCAGAGCGATTTCCTTCTGAAGCTAATCGAAAATTGCAGGCACGTAGTGCCGGGCCCTTCAAAGTGCTAAAACGGGTTGGTTCAAATGCTTATGTTCTAGATTTACCACATGATTTTAGCATTAGCTCTACATTTAATATTGAGGATCTAGTTGCATACCATAAACCACTTCCTATCCCAAATGATCCATTTGAAATACCACTGAACTCTTCCCCTGATGACCCTATTGAAACCTTTATCCCTCCCACCTTGACTTCCGCACAAAAGGATAATATTGATGCTATTCTGGATGAACAAGTTGTTTTTAACAGGGACGGTGAGGTTCAACGATTTCTAGTTCGTTGGGTGGGGCGACCTGATTCAGATAACTCTTGGATCACTAAAGACACTTTACACTCGACAGGGTCGAGTTTTTCCAACCCCGGGAGAGTTGGTGGGGACACCAGACCCACACCACGAATTACTCGAGTATATGGACGAAGACGACGTAGGATGGCCCAGCCTGTCACACTTTGGTTGGGAGACTAAACCCATTTGGGCCCATATCATTGTTATTTATTTTATTTATTTATGCTATGTTGAACATTTGGATTTGATGGGCTGAGCCCAATACCGAGGCTACGAGGCTACTCAATTTCCTTGGCGCTTCTCGCGTCGGGGTTCGTTGGCGAGCCGTGTCGGGCGCAGATGCGTTCCTCCACGGCACGCGTGGACACGAGGGGCGGGTGCCCCCCGAGCCTAGCTTGTCATGCCACGGGTTTGCGGGTCGTTCTGCCGGGGCAGGTTTCGACAATGATCCTTCCGCAGGTTCACCTACGGAAACTTTGTTACGACTTCTCCTTCCTCTAAATGATAAGGTTCAATGGACTTCTCGCGACGTCGCCAGCGGCGAACCGCCCACGTCGCCGCGATCCGAACACTTCACCGGACCATTCAATCGGTAGGAGCGACGGGCGGTGTGTACAAAGGGCAGGGACGTAGTCAACGCGAGCTGATGACTCGCGCTTACTAGGAATTCCTCGTTGAAGACCAACAATTGCAATGATCTATCCCCATCACGATGAAATTTCAAAGATTACCCGGGCCTGTCGGCCAAGGCTATAGACTCGTTGAATACAACAGTGTAGCGCGCGTGCGGCCCAGAACATCTAAGGGCATCACAGACCTGTTATTGCCTCAAACTTCCTTGGCTTGGAAGGCCATAGTCCCTCTAAGAAGCTGGCCGCGGAGGGTCACCTCCGCATAGCTAGTTAGCAGGCTGAGGTCTCGTTCGTTAACGGAATTAACAAGACAAATCGCTCCACCAACTAAGAACGGCCATGCACCACCACCCATAGAATCAAGAAAGAGCTCTCAGTAAGAAAGAGCTCTTAGAGCGCTTGAGAGAGAAACTAGAGAGAGACGCTCTCTAGCCCTCCTCCCCCAACCCCCCCCGCTCATGCTGCCCCCCCTTGCTGCTGGCCGGAGATGGCATCCTCTTCCCCATGAGGTTGTTGTTTCTCATCCCCCTAACCCCCTACTTCTCCCTTCTCCTTCCCCTAGAATTTTTCTCAACCGCAAACAGCCCCCTAATCCCAACCATCGTCTTCATCCTCCCTCAGCCCCCTTTGTTTCCCAGCCGCAAACAGCCCCCCACTGCTCCGAGCAGCCCCAGCTTCTGCTCGCCTGCCTCGCCAGCTTGTTTCTCCCCCACTGGCTGTGCCCTTTTTTGCGCCGCACGCCCTAACCCTCGCGCCGCCAGCCGCGGCCCTTCATCTCCTTATCGCTAGCGCGCCTTTGTGGGTTGCCCTAGCGCCGCCTGTGAGCCTCCTGCTCGCCTGCTGCTAGCGAGCCCCCTGCTCGCCTGCGTGCTAGCGAGCCCCCTGCTTGCTTGCACGCTAGCGAGCCTCTGCTCGCCTGCGTGCCAGCGAGCCCCTGCTCGCCTGCGTGCCCCTGCTCGCCTGCGTGCCAGCGAGCCCCTGCTCGCCTGCGGGCCTCTGCTCGCCTGCGGGCCTCTGCTCGCCCCGTAGCCTCTTGCTCGCCCGAGGCAGCTTCTCCACGTCAGTCTGCAATGGCGAAAAAGAAGCATAAGAAAAAATCTCCCAACCAGAAAACACCTATGCCGGTTAAGGTAATTCTAGGGGTGGCTTCCCCAAGGAACTCTATTTTGCTTCCCACCTCCCCTCAAACCACCTTAACCGTGGAATCAGAATCTCCACCACCTCCCAAAGAAATTCTGAAGTTGAAAAAGCCATCCTGCTCCGAGGATGAGGATGATGAAGCCTGCTCCGAGAATGAGGATGATGAACCCTCGGTAAAATCTTCTTCAGTTCAGCCATCCTCTCCGTCGGAGGAATTTTCAGGTCAGGATGAGGATGAGGAGGATTCGGCTGATGAGGAGTCCTCTTCAAGTGAATCGGAATACAATGTTCACTACCATAAGGACGCAAATTCTGTTGTGAAAGCTGTGAAGCCTTCCGAGCAGCCTGCTGTTAAATCTTCTGAGTAGCCAGCCGTGACATTGGATGAGCAACTTGCCGAGCATGCTACTGAGCAGCCTACCAAGCAAGCTACTGAACAGGCTGCCGAGACTCCTACTGAACAGCCAGCTGCGCAAGGTGAAGGTAACCAAATTTCTGCTCCCTTAGGACAGTGGAAAAATTTATTTGCGTCTAATCGCAGCTCATCAAGTTGTCCAAAGTTGAAATTATATGCTGAACTAACTGATGCTGATGCGTGCACTTTGCTTGTGGAAGACTTGGATGTTAAATGTGCTATGTGGAAAACTTGCTTAATTGGGTATGTTTCGGGTAAGTTTCCGGGATATAAGGCTCTTAGTGCTGTCATTGATAATGAGTTCAATTGTGAGGCTGTTTTGACTCTTCATGAGTCCGGATGGCTGATTTATAAATTTAATAATGAAGATGATAAGCTTGCTGTTTTGCGGGGAGGTCCCTACCTTGTGTTTGGTAGACCCTTGATGTTGCGTGAGATGCCAGAATTTTTTAACTTCAACTCTTCGAAGATGTCCACCCTCCCGGTGTGGGTCAAATTGCCTAATCTTCCTTTGAGTTGCTGGTCGGAAATTTGTTTGTCTAAGATTGCTAGTGTTATTGGCAATCCTATACAATGTGATATGCTTACTTCCTCTATGACTCGGCTGTCCTATGCGCGCGTCTTAGTGGAAATTGATCTTCGCAAGAAATTGCGTGAATATGTTAAGGTCTGTTTGCCGAATGGTGAGGTGATTGAGCAACAAATCATATATGAAACTCTTCCGAAATTCTGCTCCCATTGTAATGTTATTGGTCACTTGGTGGAATCTTGTATTAAGTTTGCTAAGAGAAACAATACTTCAGCTGCTACTGTTGTAGGGGGGCAGGTCTCGGTTCCTAAGGGTGTTGGGGTGAAAGATGTCTTGCCCACTGAAGATGTTAGTGCAGAAGGTAGATGGGAAACAGTTAAGAAAAAACATAGAAGTAACTGGCGTCCTAAAAAAACCATGGCTGAAAATGTGAGAAGTGTGGCAGCCAATGCTGCAAATGTTGTGTCTAACGGGGCAGCGAGTGGTGTGACAGCCAAGGCTATGAATGATATGGATGGCTTAAAGGCAAACATGGCCCCTGTGCATAATGCTTCTCCTAAAGCTGCGAATGGCGTGGCAGGGAAAGTTGATAGTGTGATAGGCATGGGCGACGGTAGTAGGCCTGTGAATGGTGCGCCAACTGGTGCTGTGAAGGGCGCGGCTGGTGCGCCAAATGGGGCTGTGATGCGCCAAATGGGGCTGTGAAGGGCGCGGCTGGTGTGCCAACTGGGGCTGTGAAGGGTGCGCCTGGTGTGCCAACTGGGGTTGTTAAGGGCGCGGCTGGTGGTAAATCAGACAAAGCTATTCGGGGCACAATAGACAAGGCTGCTGAGATTGATCCTCTTGTGGCTGCATGGGCAGTTTCTGGTATCACGGTGGGGGCTGATTCTAGTGTCGCTAATGGGGCTGATATTACTGATTTGGCAGTGGCTAATGAAACCGAGATTGTTGGAACAGCTGTGGTGGCTTCGGTTGAGCCCACCCTTGGGGCCAATGATAGGCCAAAAATCCATGCAAACCGTAATAGCAACAAAGGGAAGCTTATTGTGGAAGAGGTTAAAGGAGTTACTACGAGAAAGGGATTGAAATCTAAAGCTTCGTCTAGCGGACATGGTAGGACCCTTCCTACCAAATCTGCATTATGATGATTGTCCACTTCTGGAATATTAGGGGGCTTAATAGTCCTCTAAAGCAGCATGAGGTTGTCAATCTCATAAAGAAAAAGAAAATTGATGTTTGTGGTTTGCTGGAGAATAAAATGTCTTCTTCTAAGGTTGAAGCTATGCAAAAACTTAGACTGAAGCACTGGAAATTCTTGACTAATGCGGACATGTCTTCCTCAGCTAGAATTGTTGTTTTCTGGAACCCGTCTACTGTTACGGTGGATCTTGTTGATTGCTCCTCCCAAGGTATCCATGTTACTCTTCGCTGCCTTGTTAGTCATATCAGTTTCCATGTGAGCTTTGTTTATGGTCTGCACACTATTGTTGCTAGGAGGGATTTATGGGTTTATGGTTTGCTATGGTCCGTAGATGGTCCCCCGCCGGTCCTTGGATGATTTTGGGTGATTTTAACTCTATTCTGTCCCAGGATGATAAGATGAACGGGAGTGCTGTTTCGGCCTATGAGATTACAGATTTTCATAAATGCCAAATTGACTTGGGGTTGTGTGATCTTCCTTACACGGGTTGTCATTACACTTGGTCAAATGGCTCTATCTGGAGTAAAATTGACAGGGTCATGGTCAATCCCCTTTGGTCTTCCCTTCACCAATCAGCTCATGTTCATTTTGGTAATCAAGGTGCCTTCTCCGATCATTCCTTTGCTACTGTTCGGATCAATCCTCAAGACAAGGGTCAGCGTAGCTTTAAATTTCTGAATATGTGGTCTTCTCATGTTGACTTCTCCTCTACTGTTTTGGAGGGATGGAACATGGAGGTCTCGGGGTCTGCTATGTATTCTTTGTGCAAGAGGCTTAAGTCGCTGAAAAGGCCCCTTAAGCGTCTAAATGAGCAGCATTTCAGTCATATCTCCGAGAGGGTATCTCGTGCTGATGCGGATTTGGATATTATTCAGACGGCTCTTCATGGGGATCCGAATAATCATCAGCTCGCTCTTGAGGATAAGAGGCTCCGGTTGCACCTTCTTAGGCTTAAGTCTGCGGAAAAGCTGTTTTTTGGCCAAAAGCTGAATTGTGATTTTCTGAAGGACAGCGACAGAGGCACTAGCTTCTTTCATGCGATGATGAGCCAGAAGCATAGTCACAGTTTCATCTCAGCCATTCATAGAGAGGATGGCTCTCTTACTTCCTCGGAGAGTGAGGTTGGTGCTGAGTTCGTCTAGTTTTTTCAGAACCTCTACGGGTCCTCTAAGCCCACCTTGCCTCTGGATAATGATGTTGTTCTCCGCGGCCCGTGCCTCCCGAACAGCTCTAGTGAGGTTCTCTTAGCCCCGGTTACTTGTGATATTGTTCGGAAAGCTTTGTTTGGTATTGGGAATGATAAGGCCCCAGGCCCGGATGGTTACACGGCACACTTCTTCAAATCTGCTTGGTCGATTGTTGGAGAGGATTTTTGTGGGGTTATTCAGGATTTTTTTCGGTCTGGGTAGTTGCTTAAGCAGATTAATCATGCTGTCATCTCGCTCATTCCTAAATCTGCTCATGCTGCCTCTCCTGGTGATTTTAGGCCTATCTCCTGCTGCAATGTGATCTATAAGGTCATCTCGAAAATTCTTGCTGATCGTCTGGCTCTTGTCTTGAAGGATATTATTAGTCCCATGCAGAATGCTTTTCTTGGGGGGCGGGCTATGACGGATAATATCAATCTGGTGCAAGAGCTGCTCAGGCAGTATGGCAGGAAGCGCACTTCTCCAAAAGCCCTCATGAAGATTGACTTTAGAAAAGCTTTTGACTCTGTCCAGTGGCCTTTTCTTCGTGATCTTCTTAAGCTGCTTGGTTTCCCTATGCAGTTTACTCACTTGGTTATGTAGTGTGTGGAGTCCACTTCCTTCTCGATTGCGGTGAATGGCAATCTTTATGGCTTCTTCCAGGGTAAGAGTGGTATTCGGCAAGGTGACCCCCTTTCTCCGTATCTCTTCATCACTTGCATGGAGTACTTTTCCCGTATGCTTAAGGGAGTTTCTAGGCAG
>JAOWLH010000061.1:950000-952500 GCA_027405865.1 Salix purpurea | reverse complement strand
GGTTGATATTTGCGGGTTGTTGGAGTCTAAGCTGTCCTTGTCCAGGGTGTTGGCTCTTCAGAAATTTCGGCTCAAAAAATGGAGCTTTCTGACGAACACTGCTCAGTCTCCTATGGCACGTATTGTGGTTTTTTGGAATCCCTCTTTAGTTTCGGTTGATATGGTTAGCAGCTCCTCCCAGGGCCTCCATGTTTGTGTCCGAAGCCTTGTGAGCCAATTCAGATTTCACATCTCTTTTGTCTATGGGTTGCACACCATAGTGGCTAGAAGAGCTCTTTGGGACAGTCTGCGTGATTGGTGCCCCCCGGGTCCTTGGATGGTCTTAGGGGATTTCAACTCTCTCCTGTCTCAAGATGACAAGCTGCATGGTAGTGCGGTCTCCATGTATGAGACTGCTGATTTTAATAAATGCTGCCTTGATCTGGGCCTTTATGATCTCAACTACACTGGTTGCCACTTCTCATGGAGTAATGGTTCGGTCTGGAGTAAGCTGGACAGGGTCCTTGTTAACCCTCTTTGGTCTTCTCTTCGTCGCACTGCCCATGTTCACTTTGGTAACCAAGGTGCCTTCTCGGATCATTCTCCAGTCTTGATTCGGCTTGATCCGCAAGCAGCAGGGAAGCGGAGTTTTAAATTCTTTAACATGTGGGCCTCTCATTCTGACTTTCTCCACACTGTCTCCGAAGGTTGGCAGCATGTAGTTATGGGTTCTCCTATGTTTTCTTTCTGCAAGAAGCTTAAGGGGTTGAAGCGTCCTCTGAAGCTTCTGAATAGGCTGCAATTCAGTCATATTTCTGAGCGGGTCTCCCGTGCTGAAGCGGATTTGGATATGCTGCAATCTGATCTTCTTTTGGACCCTTCGAATCCCCAGCTTGTCCAGGAAGACAAGAAAATGCGTATTCAGCTCATTAATCTCAAATCTTTGGAAAAAATGTTCTTTGGGCAGAAGCTGAAGTGTGATTTTCTTAAGGAAAGTGATAGAGGCTCTCGTTTCTTTCATGCTTTGTTGAGCCAGAAGAATGGTAGAAGCTTCCTTCCGGCGATCCAGAAGTCTGATGGTTCTCTCTCAGTCTCGGAGAAGGAAGTTGGGGCTGAGTTTGTGGACTACTTTATGAAGCTTTATGGTTCCTCGAAGCCTACTTTGCCTTTGGATGGAGACATTGTTGGTCTGGGTCCTTGTCTCTCTACTTTGGACTGTGAGCTCCTTTCTGCTCCCTTTTCCAATGATGATATAAAGGCCGCCTTGTTTGGGATTGATAATAACAAGGCCCCCGGTCTGGATGGCTTTTCCTCTCTCTTCTTCAAATCGGCTTGGTCTGTTGTCGGTGAGGATTTTTGTGCTGCTGTCCAGGACTTCCTTTCCTCGGGGAAGATGCTGAAACAGATTAACCATTCAGTTATCTCTCTCATTCCAAAGTCTGCTCATGCCCCCTCTCCCGGAGACTTCAGGCCCATCTCTTGCTGCAATGTGGTCTACAAGGTCATCTCCAAGCTGCTTGCTAGTCGGTTGGCTGTTGCCTTGGCCAGTATTGTCAGTCCTATGCAGAATGCCTTTCTGGGTGGTAGAGCCATGGTGGATAACATAAATCTTGTGCAGGAGCTTCTTCGTCAATATGGAAGAAAGAGAACCTCTCCTAAGTCCCTCCTGAAGATTGACTTTAAGAAAGCCTTTGACTCTGTCCAGTGGCGTTTTCTTCGGGATCTCTTATCTTCTCTGGGGTTCCCATCTGGCTTTGTTCATCTGGTTATGCAGTGTGTGGAGACTTCTTCCTTCTCGGTCGCCATTAATGGGAATCTTTATGGTTTTTTTCCTGGGAAAAGTGGTATTAGGTAGGGAGACCCTCTCTCCCCCTATCTGTTCATCACCTGCATGGAATACTTCTCCAGGTTGCTCTTAAAGAATTCCCAGCAGTCTGCCTTCAAGTTCCATCCTCAGTGTGAGCCGCTGGGTATCAGTCACCTTGCTTTTGCGGATGATGTCCTGTTATTGGCTAGGGGGGATAAGCCGTCTATCCTTTCTCTCATGGATCAGCTGCGGCTTTTTGGGAGTGTTTCTGGTTTGGAGATCAACCCCTCCAAATCCTTCATCTTTTTTGGAGGGGTCCCGGACAGTGTTAGGCAGGAAGTTATTTTGGACACTGGTTTCAGTGCTGGCTCCTTTCCCTTCAAATACCTTGGAGTGCCTCTTAGTCCTCACCGCCTCTTGGTTAGCCAGTTTTCTCCTCTCCTTTGGAAGCTTGAAGCTGCTGTTCAGAGTTGGGTGGGAAAGCATCTTTCTTTTGCTGGTAGACTTGAGCTATTGCGATCTGTTTTGCATGGCATGGTGCAGTTTTGGCTCTGTATTTTCCCTATTCCAGCAACAGTCATCCTGCAAATTGTTCGCATTTGCCGGAATTTTCTGTGGTCTGGAAATGTCCAGAATTCTCACTCGGCTCTAGTTGCTTGGAAGAATGTTTGCCTGCCTAAGAAGGAAGGGGGTCTTGGGCTGTTTGACATTAAA
>JAOWLH010000061.1:922500-940000 GCA_027405865.1 Salix purpurea | reverse complement strand
TCGACCGCTAGGGGCAACCGGTCGACCGCTGAGGGCCGGAATTCCCTTCCAGCCGGGAAGGATGTGTTGATTTCAGTAGGAGCTGCTTCATTGGCTACTGGTATGGTTTTTGAAGCCCTGGCTCCAGCTGGTGATCTTACTAGGCCGTCTGCGCCGAAGAAGCCCTCCAGCAACAAGCCTTCAGTTCCCATGAACCCCGTAGATGCTACTGCTGATTGCGAGTGGCAACGGGTGCCGAAAAAACTGATCAGTAATAGGCAGTCTAAGTCTAGCTTGGGTAGTTCGGCAGATTTGGTTCCAGGTTCAGTTAGGGTGGCTTCCAAAGAACAAGTGGTTATGACAGCTGGTAATGTATCGGTTGATAATGGTTTGATGGCTTTGGGTGGTACTGTTGCAAGTTCTATTTTGGGCAAGTGCTGTGATAGCTTGAATGGCAAATCGGCAAGGGCTGTGTTACAAGCTTCGGCAACTACAGATTTGGGCTTGAGTACAGCTTCAAAGGGTGTTTCGGGTGCTAAAGTTACTAAGCAGCGTACTAATGGCAGGATGCAGAATTTGGAAGGCCAAGGCCAAGGAGTGCACAAAGAGAAGGGGTTACAATCAAAAACTCATTTATCGAGTGGTCATGGTAGGATCATCCCTACCACTACTGCCCCATGATGATTGTTAAATGCTGGAATGTTAGGGGGCTTAATAGTCCTCTAAAGCAGCATGAGGTGGTGAATCTCATGAAAAAATCTAAGGTTGATGTTTGTGGCTTGCTGGAGTCGAAGCTTTCCTTGTCCAAGGTTTTGTCTCTTCAGAAGCTTAGGCTGAAGAAGTGGAAATTCCTAACGAATGTTGCTTCATCTTCTTTGGCTCGTATTGTGGTTTTCTGGAACCCCTCTTCGGTTTCAGTTGATTTAGTTGGTAGTTCCTCTCAAGGTCTCCATGTCTTGGTTAAAAGCCTTGTGAGTCAAGTGGAGTTCCACATAACCTTTGTTTATGGTTTGCATACCATAGTTGCTAGAAGAGCTCTTTGGGACAGCCTGCGTGACTGGTGCCTCCCGGGTCCTTGGATGGTCTTAGGGGACTTCAACTCTCTTCTGTCTCAAGATGACAAGCTCAATGGCAATGCCGTTTCGATGTATGAGACTGCCGACTTCAATAAATGCTGTCTTGATCTAGGCTTATATGATCTCAGCTACACTGGTTGTCACTTCTCTTGGAGTAATGGTTCGGTGTGGAGTAAATTGGACAGGGTACTGGGTAATCCTCATTGGTCTTCTCTACACAGTACTGCTCATGTTCACTTTGGTAACCAAGGGGCCTTCTCGGATCATTCTCCTGTTTTGGTTCGGCTGGATCCGCTTGTTCCGGGGCAGCGCAGCTTTAAATTTTTTAACATGTGGGCCTCTCATTCAGATTTTCTCCATACTGTCTCAGAGTGCTGGCAGAATACTGTGATGGGTTCCCCTATGTTCTCTCTCTGCAAGAAGCTAAAGGGGTTGAAACGTCCGCTAAAGCAGATGAATAGGCTTCATTTTAGTCACATTTCCGAGAGGGTCTCCCGGGCTGAATCGGATCTGGATGTGCTGCAATCTGCTCTTCACTTGGACCCTTCTAATCCGCAGCTTATCCAGGAAGACAAGAAATTGCGCATTCAGCTTATTAATCTCAAATCCTCAGAAAAGATGTTCTTTGGGCAGAAGCTGAAGTGCGATTTTCTTAAGGAAAGTGATAGAGGTTCTCGGTTCTTTCACTCTATGTTGAGTCAAAAGAATGGTCGAAACTTCCTTGCGGCTATCCAGAAGTCTGATGGTTCCCTTTCAGTCTCTGAGAAGGATGTTGGGGCTGAGTTTGTGGACTTCTTTATGCAGCTCTATGGTTCCTCGAAGCCTACCTCGCCTTTGGATAGAAGCATTGTCGGCCTTGGTCCCTGTTTATCTGCTTCTGATTGTGGGCTCCTTTCTGCGCCTTTCTCCAATGATGATATCAAGGCTGCTTTGTTTGGGATTGATAATATTAAGGCGCCTGGTCCAGATGGTTATTCCTCTCTTTTCTTCAAATCGGCATGGTCTGTTGTTGGTAAAGATTTCTGTGCGGCTGTCCAGGATTTCCTCTCTTCGGGGAAAATGCTGAAGCAGATTAACCATTCGGTTATCTCTCTCATCCCTAAGTCGGCTCATGCCTCCTCTCCTTGCGATTTCAGGCCCATCTCTTGCTGCAATGTGGTCTATAAGGTCATCTCCAAGCTCCTTATCGGTCGGTTGGCTGTTGCCTTGGGCAGTATCATCAGCCCGATGCAGAATGCCTTCCTGGGTGGAAGAGCTATGGTGGATAACATAAATCTTGTGCAGGAGCTTCTTCGGCAGTATGGCAGAAAGAGAACCTCTGCTAAGTCCCTCTTGAAGATTGACTTTAAGAAAGCCTTTGATTCAGTCCAGTGGAAGTTTCTTCGGGATCTCCTGCTTGCTCTGGGGTTTCCTTCGGGTTTTGTTCACCTGGTTATGCAGTGTGTCGAAACCTCTTCTTTCTCGGTGGCCATTAACGGGAACCTCTACGGCTTCTTTCCTGGGAAAAGTGGTATTAGGCAGGGTGACCCTCTCTCGCCCTATCTGTTTATTACCTGCATGGAATACTTCTCCCGGCTGCTTTCCAAGGCATCCCAGCAGCCTGCTTTCAGGTTTCATCCGTAGTGTGAGGCTCTGGGTATCAGCCATCTTGCTTTTGCGGATGATGTTCTTTTGCTGTCTAGGGGGGACAAGCCGTCCATCCTTTGTCTCATGGAGCAGTTGAGGACTTTTGGGGGTGTTTCTGGTCTAGAGATTAACCCCTCCAAATCGTCTATCTTTTTCGGAGGAGTCCCGGATAGGGTGAGGTAGGAGATTATCTTCGAAACTGGCTTCGGTGCTGGCTCCTTTCCCTTTAAATACCTGGGAGTTCCTCTGAGCCCGCATCGCCTTCTGGTTAGCCAGTTTTCCCCCCTTCTCCGCAAGCTGGAAGCCGCTGTTCAGAGTTGGGTTGGCAAGCATCTTTCCTTCGCTGGCAGGCTGGAGCTCTTGCGATCTGTCCTTTATGGTATGGTCCAATTTTGGCTTTGTATTTTCCCTATCCCGGAAACAGTCATCTTGCAGCTAGCTCGCATTTGCCGGAACTTTCTGTGGACTGGCAATGTTCAGAAGTCTCACTCTGCTTTAGTTGCTTGGAAGTCTGTTTGCATGCCTAAGAAGGAAGGGGGGCTTGGGCTGTTTGACATTAAAGCGCGCAATAAGAGCTTTCTTGTCAAACATATATGGAACATTCACCGAGAAGCTGATTCGCTTTGGATAAAATGGATCCACCATTTTTTCCTCCCTAGCCTCTCATTTTGGGATGTGCAGGCGGCTAAGTCTTCCTCCCCCCTTTGGAAAGCCTTGGTCTCCCTTAAAAACACTCTCCTTGCTGATTTTGGGGGGACCTCTCCTGCTGTGGATGCTATGGCTAGGTGGAATGCTGGGGATGGTGGTCTTTCTGCTCAAGCTTATGATCACTTTCGAGTTAAAGGCAGAGATATTTGTTGGGATCCGGTTGTTTGGGAGAGCTGGTCTCTGCCGAAGCATTCTTTTGTGTTGTGGCTTGCGGTGCTTGGGAAGCTACGCACTAAGGACAGGCTTCACTTCATCCCCTCTGATCTTACCTGTGTTTTTTGTAACCAGGTCCAGGAATCTCATTGTCACCTTTTCTTTCGGTGCCCCTGGACTTCTTCTTTCTGGGGTAGCATTGGTCGTTGGTTGCACCTTCCTCGGAGGCTGCCTTCCTTATCCAGTGCCATTCGTGGCCTTGCCCCGAAGAAGAAAAGCATGGTCCATAGGATGAGAAGAGCCTCTCTTAGCATTGCTGTCTATCTCTTATGGGAGGAAAGGAATAAAAGGCTGTTTGACAACGCTGCTATATCAATTGAAAAGCTATTCCGGCGATTCCAGGTCCTCTTCTTCACAGTGTTCCACTTTCATGGTAAAGATAACTTTGCAATTGATGTGGGTTGAGCTGCCAGCTGAGCCTCTGCTGTAGTTTGAGTAGTTTTTATAGGCTGCTTGCTGCTTTCTATGTTAGTTTTGCTCGTTGTGAGCTTGCTTTTTCTGCCTTGGCTTGAGGGTTTTGTCCTCGGGCTTTCTTTGTTTGGCTGGTTGGGAGCATGTTCCCTTCCAAGCCTCCTTCTTGTACTTTAGGCCCATTTTTGCCTTCGGTTAATATACTTACAGTTGACCAAAAAAAAGAAAGAGCTCTCAGTCAAATTAGTCGCTAACTTAGAGAAAGTTAGAGAGAGAAAGTTAGAGAGAGATGCTCTCCACCTCCCTTCACCCCGCCGGCCGACCATGGACTTCCCCAACCCAAAGCTTCCATCCTTCCTCTTCCCCACTGCCTTAGGTTCGTTCCAGTAGGTCCCCTTTCCCCTCTCCTTCCTTCTTTTCCCCTTCCTTTGTCCCCCCATGAAGATTCAGCTCCAGATTTTTCAAATTTTCAAATTTCCCGTTTGCCGCCCAAACTTCATCTTCTCAATTCGTCTCTTTGGGTTGTTTTCCTGGTAAGTTTGGCTTCCTTCTCAGCTTGCCAAAGTGTCTCTTTCCCTCTTTTCCCTTTTCTTTTCTTTCCCTTTAGTCTCCTGCCCGTTTTCCTTCCAAAATTTTTTCCAGTTTTCGCGTGCCGGTTCTTCATTTTCCGTCAAGCTTCCATCTCCTTCTCTTGGATCCTTGGCTCCTTTTTCTATTTGGGTTAGCTTCGTTTTCAGTTCATCTTCGGGTCTGTTTCAGTTTCCATCCTCCTCTTGCCCAATTTTCAAATCGCAAGCTCAAATTTCGATTTTCGTCTTTCCCCGTCGAAGCGGTCGACCGGTTGTCCCAAGTGGTCGACCGGTCTCCATCTCTTTCCTTGCGGTCGACCGGTTGCTTCTTGCGGTCGACCGGTTGCTTCTTGCGGTCGTCCGGTTCCTTCAGGCTTCCTCTTGCGGTCGACCGGTTCCTTCAGCTGTTCTCCTTTCTTTTTCTCAGCTTCATCCCTCTTCTTTGTAGCCCCTCTCTGAGCCTTCCATGGCCAAACGGAAGGCCACGAAGAAGTCTCCTTCTTCTTCCTCTCGCCCCTCTCCTACATGTCCAGCCCACCCCCTGCTTCGGTTCCCCCCTCCCCTACCAAAAAACTTGCCCGTAGCTCTGACCTCCCCCCCCTCTCCAGCTCGTTGGACCTTGGTCTTCCTTCCATGAAGCTCTTAGGCCCCAATTGGCTGCCAGAAATGGGTTCAGGCCCTGTGTCCCCAGAGTTGGCTGCTGCGGGAACAGTCCCCTCCTCGGCTGCTGCGGATTCAGACCCTTCCCCCTCTCCGCTGCTTAGCCTGCAACTTCACTCTCCTCTGTGTGTACTTCTTGTCGATAGAGATCCCTATATGGATAATGTTTTTGCCCTTGGTGTAAGGTCAGACAAAGAAGTGATAGATTTGATTGATTATGCCAGCATTGTGAATATTTTCTTTGCCTCAATTCATGATGCTGATGAGAAATGCGAACATTTTCGTAAGGAGGACAAAGCACTTGATTTTGTGGATAAAATGTTAAGAAAGACCAGATTCCCACCAAAAGAATCTATTGAAGACGCCATTAGTGCATATCTATTTCCTGGGCTTAATAGCCGCAGGCACAAGGCTCGATTTCTTGGATATATGGTGAAGTGTCTTTTGGAGGCCTATACTGGCCGCAGGAAATGTGACAATAGGGATAGTTTTAGAAACAAGAGGTTCGAATTGGCTAGCGAGTTGCTTGAACGAGAGCTAAAAGTGCATGTTTCACATGCACTGAGGCGCATGACCAAGGCTTTGCAGAGAGACCTATATGGAGACCGTGATGTGCACCCAATTGAACACTAATTAGATGTTTCAATAGTGACCAATGGTTTGACGAGAGCATTCTCAACTGGGGCATGGTGTCATCCTTTTCAAGTGGATGGAAAGGGTTTATGGAGTTGTGGGAAATTTTGGGCGTGCAAATCCACTGCAAACAATGATAGATCTGCGGAAAACAAGGCAGCAAGTTCTGTACACGGGAAAGGTTGGAGATGCCAGATACCTGCACCCTTCTCGTTGGGGTAGAGTATGTTTTCTCTTTACTCCAGATGGTGAAAACTGCGGCCTTGTAAGAAAAAAAAAATAAAAAAAATTCCGAGCTTTTACAGTTGCTCTTAAAAAAAAAACGTTAAATAGTAACATAAAGACAGTTATGTTTGTCTGAATGCACGTGCAGTTTCTAAATGGCCACCTATATGCTCACACATGCATGTCTCACTGGTAAAAATGTAAGGTCTGGTTCTGTGAAACACATGTAGTATGCAAAGAGCACCTAATGGTGTTTGAATTTGCCTTCCTCTAGACCTGTTTTATAGAATGTATGGTTAGCGGATGCTACTAGGGCTGGTTTTTCTTGGATAGATGCCCTTGGTCCATTTGAACCAAATGTACATGCGTGTGGGTGGGTGTGTTTCACATTTCCTGTTGTTGGTTATGCTCTTCACTTGCTGTTGCAGGTTCGATCTCCTCGTCTTGGAGACAGGTTCGATCAGGGGGAGAAGGTATTACGAAACAAAAAGATCCCATCATCAGAATCTTATGGCGAAGTGCTCAAATAGAAGAGGAAACTTGGGAAAGAGAGGTTGAGATGAGGAAAAAGTATCCCAATTTATTTCAACCACAAGGTATGGAGTGTTAAACCCCTTAATTTCGAGGACGAAATTCATATTTTAGAGGGGGAGAATGTAACACCCTAGAGAAAAACATATAAATGTATATATGTATGAAATGAAGATAAATTCTGTTTTTTTTTTTTTAAAAAAAGAAAGAAGAAAGAGCAAAACCGGTTTTAGATAAGAGCAAAACAAGGTTAGGACACATCTAACCCAAATCCCAAACAACTACCTCATTTCATGAGGTGTATAAATACAAGGAGGAGTGAGGGAGTGAAGGGGATTTTGGTTCTTTCTTTCGGTCACTCTCCATCTTCTCCTTACATAGCCAAACCTTACACTAATATAGGAGGAGAAAACCTTGTGAAAGAGTTAGAGAAGTGAGACCTAAGGAGAGAAGGGAACACTTGCCGAGAGGAAGAAGAAAGGGAAGAAGAAGAAGAGAGGCAACAAGAGAAGAGAAAGAAGAGTTTCAAATTTTTCTAAACACCCTTGTTGCTGAAATTTCGTGGGTGTGTTGCTGAAATTTGTGAGATAAGAGAGGTAAGAGTCATGAAACTCTTTTCTTTTATCCTTAAGACATGAAACAAGATGAAGAAAGAAAGAAAAAAAAAACCTAGGGAAAATTAACCTAAGACCCGAGATAATGAAAGGGAATTTCGTGGGTTTGTTGCTGAAATTTGTTGATTGATTTGGGGCTGAAATTAATGGTTCCCATGTGTGTTTATATGCTGGAAAGTAAGTGTGTTGGCTGAAATTTCATGGGTTTGTTGCTGAAATTTGTTGAGTGATTTGGGGCTGAAATTAATGGTTCCCATGTGTGTTTATATGCTGGAAAGTGTGTGTGTTGGCTGAAATTTCGTGGGTTTGTTGCTGAAATTTGTTGATTTATTTGGGGCTGAAATTAATGGTTTCCATGTGTGTTTATATGCTGGAAAGTGTGTGTGTTGGCTGAAATTTCATGGGTTTGTTGCTGAAATTTGTTGATTGATTTGGGGCTGAAATTAATGGTTCCCATGTGTGTTTATATGCTGAAAAGAGTGTGTGTGTTGGCTGAAATTTCGGGTGTGTGTGTTGCTGAAATTTGTTGATTGATTATGGGTTGAAATTAATGGTTTTCATGTGTTTATGTGTTGGTTTTCATGTGTGTTTAAGTGCTGGAATTCATGTGTTTAAGTGCTGGAATTCATGTGTTATGTGCTGGAATGCATGTGTTTATGTGCTGGTTTTCATATGTGTCTAAGTGCTGGAATTCATGTGTCTAAGTGCTGGTTTTCATGTGTTTATGTGCTAGAATGCATGTGTTTATGTGCTGGTTTTCAGGTGTGTTTAAGTGCTGGTTTTCATGTGTTTATGTGCTTGAATGCATGTGTTTATGTGCTGGTTTTCAGGTGTGTTTAAGTGCTGGAATTCATGTGTTTATGTGCTGGAATGCATGTGTTTATGTGCTGGTTTTCAGGTGTGTTTAAGTGCTGGAATTCATGTGTTTATATGCTAGAAATTATGTGTGCGTTGGCTGAAAATTCGGGTGTGTTTTGACTGAAATTGTTGAAGGATTGTGTGCCGAAATGATGATGTCGGCGGCGCGAACCAGTTATCGCAAAGCTGTTTCGCTGCCAAAGTGGCAGCCTCCAGCGAACCGATTTCGCTGCTGATTTCTGGCATAAACATATACAGGGGGGAATTAAATGCTAGTAACAAATTCATAGGATGATGGTGAAAAAGGGGGAAACACTTACATGTGAACATTGGAAATTTGGAATAAGTGTGGTGACGAATGTGATTCGAAATACAAATCTATTGATGTGTGATCATTGATGTTATAGGTGGTGCAATCAGGATTGGACCATCGTCAAGACAAGAACAAACCACAGGCAGAACAGGTAGGTTACTTGTGCCTCATTTCTTTTTACATATAGTAAACAATGCAATAACTTAACATGAATACTTACATGTGATGATAAACCGTTATGAGATGATCAAAAAGGTAATGATTAGCTTCGGCTAATGGCATCCAAATGGATGGTCGGGAATAAGTAATGATTAGCTTCGGCTAATGGCATCCAAATGGATGGCCGGGATAAAGTAATGATTAGCTTCGGCTAATGGCATCCAAATGGATGGCCGGGATAAAGAAATGATTAGCTTCGGCTAATGGCATCCAAATGGATGGCCGGGATAAAGTAATGATTAGCTTCGGCTAATGGCATCCAAATGGATGGCCGGGATAAAGAAATGATTAGCTTCGGCTAATGGCATCCGAGCGGATGGCCGGGATAAAGGAATTAATTTGCCTCGGCAAATGTCAACCGAAAGGATGATTGGGGTGAGTGAACGTTTAACTTCAGCTACTGATGCCTTAAGAGGATGGCCGGGTGAAGATTTGTGGTGATTGCCATCTATATACTATGAACATATAGAAAAGATAACTATAAAAGTTTCATTTAACTGCCAGATCATACAATTACTATTATTACGATTATTAACAAGTAATTATATTCTCTTAAATGTTTTGTACTGCAACAAGGATGTCATATCAACGAGATGTCTAGGGAACCCGGTACTCGGGAACCTACTTTTGCAAGGAACCATGTAGATATAAGATAAATCTCAATGTATTAAATGTATAATTTTTAGTAAATCCTTTTGTGTAAATCCCTTTTAGTTGTTGAAAGGATATGAATGTAAACTTATGTAAATATAAGTACAATTGTATTATGCACTTCTCTTTATGCAAATAATAGTATGTTTTAAAAACCGGATGGGTGATCGTCTGCATGAGTTAATGACCATCGTGTGTGTTAATAATCATGAAAAGTAAATCACTTCCTAAGGAGATGTGATGGTTGAACAGAGTTGTCGTTGGATTTCCTTTGAACAGTCCTAAACATAGTCATGTAAAAAAAAAAAAAAACCGAGCTTTTACAGTTGGTATCAGAGCACCTGGTCTTGATCCTGAGGATCAATGATGATTACATTGCTATGGTGAATTTCAGGATGGTACGCAACCAACAAGGGACACAAATGGAACCGCCCTCCTTTGAAAGGATGGGCGGGAACCAAGGTGCCCAAGGTTGGCAAGACAAAGATTCCTTGGATGATATGGCATCTTATGCTCCGATGATATTATTTGAAATCTTACAGGGGGAAGCTGGGATAACAGGGGAAGGTGGGAGGCCTAACCAGACAGAGGGAGTACCTCCAGTTGCAGTAAAGCAGGCCCGAATTCTGCTTTCTGTCCACTAGGTAGAGCTAAAAAAAAAAAAATTTGGCTGTCACTGGAGTTGTCAGTGCCAATATATCAGATTCTCTAGTTGATGAATTGGTTGATAGTGGGATGGAGAAACTGGTTGATGATACTTACACTAAACTGGATGAGAAGCATAAGGTGTCTCAAATTGGCGAATGGGTTGGAGTTTGCGAAGATTCTTGTTTATTTGTTGGCGAGCTAAGAAGCATGCGACGCAGGAGACAATTGCCCTATCAGGTAGAAATAAAAAGGGATGAACAACAGAGAGAAGTACACATATTTTCTGATGCTGGAAGGATCTTATGCCCTCTGATAGTTGTTGAGAACTTGGATAAAATTAAAGCATTCAAGGGGGAAATTACATCTTAACATCTCTTCTGGACAAGGGGATTATTGAGTTTGTTGGAACTGAAGAGGAAGAGGACTGTTGTACTGCAATGGGCATCAGATTTCTTTTAGAGGATATTGCGGGGAAGCAATCTATGAAGTATACACACTGTGAACTTGACATGTCCTTTTTGTTAGGTTGAGTTGTGGAATTATTCCCTTTGCCAATCATGATCATGCACGAAGGGTCCTGTACCAAGCTCAAAAATATTCTCAACAGGCTATTGGGTTTACCACAACAAATCCCAACATCAGAGTTGACACCTTGTTTCACTAATTGCATTACTCCCAAAGGCCTTTATTTCGGACAATGATTTCTGATTGTCTCGGTAAACTTGGATACCTATTTGGTCATAATGCAGTGCTGCCAAAGCCAGAGTTGTTTAATGGTCAGAATGCTATAGTGGCCGTTAATGTTCATCTGGGTTACAACCAAGACGATTCATTGGTAATAAATCGTGCTTCTTTAGAGCGTGGTATATTTCGCTCTGAGCACATTAGAAGCTACAAGGCGGAGGTGGACAACAAGGAGCTAACTGAAAAGAGGTGGAAGTCTGAGGATTCTATTACTTTTGGGAAAATACAAAGCAAAATTTGATGGGTTGACAGCCTTGATGATGATGGATTTCCTTTTATTGGTGCTAATATGCAAAGTGGTGATATAATGATAGGGAAGTGTGCAGAATCTGGGACAGATCATAGTGTAAAGCTAAAGCACACATAAAGGGGCATGGTCCAGAAAGTGGTATTGTCATCTAATGACGAGGGAAATAATTTTGCTGTGGTGTCTTTGAGACAGGTACACAAAAAAAAAAGAGGAAACATTTTTCTCTGTGAACTCATGCTTGATCAAAACCCAAAAACCATTAGAAATTCCAACACTGGCATTGTGTAAAGGGTATATTTATACTCATCTTAAGGCTAAAAGGTTCAAACTTTGATCAAGAAAAGAAGGTTTTTAGGGTTCAATATTTTGAATTAGATGGGTGCCTCATCAGATTACATGAAGGGGGTGGGTCCAAGTAGTAAGGGTGAAGTTGATGACATGGATATGGACGAGGATTTGATGGAACAACTAACTTAAATGAATTGGGGAAAGAAACTTTGCAAAGTTTCTGTAAAAAGGCAGTGTCTTTGTTTTTTTTTTTGACGAGTATGGTTTCATCAGTCACCAAATCAACTCATATAATGCTTTCATCAACAGTGGACTCCAGAGGGTCTTTGATTCATTTGGTGAGGTTGCTGTTGAGCCTGGATACGATACATCCAAGCAGAAGGATGGTGAATGGAGACGTGCATCGGTTAGGCTTAGAAAGGTCACCCTTGATCGACCAAGCTTTTGGGGTGGTACATCAAGTGATGCCGAGCATAATATGTTTCCCAGGCATGCCAGGCTTCAGAATATGACATATTCAGCGAGAATGAAAATTCATGTCAATGTTCAGGTATACACACAAACTGTTGGTAGAAGTGACAAGTTCAAAACAGGGATAGACAAAGTTGTTCAAAAGAATGTTGTACATACTGAAAACAGGGAAATCATTATTGGAAGGATGCCTGTTATGGTGAAATCTTACCTTTGCTGGCTGACAACAGTCAAAAAGGGGGATTGTGATTTTGATCAAAGAGGCTATGTTTTTTATCAAAGGCGCAGAAAAGGTGTTTATTGCACAAGAGCAAATTTGTATGAAGAGACTTTGGATTTCAAATAGTTAGGGCTAGACTGTTTCATACAAATCTGAAGTTAAGAGGAACAAGTTGATTGTTAGACTAGTGGAGCTCTCTAAATTGGAATACATTAAAGGAGAAAAGAAAGGCCTCTGTGTGTACTTCTTGTCGATAGAGATCCCTATATGGATAATGTTTTTGCCCTTGGTGTAAGGTCAGACAAAGAAGTGATAGATTTGATTGATTATGCCAGCATTGTGAATATTTTCTTTGCCTCAATTCATGATGCTGATGAGAAATGCGAACATTTTCGTAAGGAGGACAAAGCACTTGATTTTGTGGATAAAATGTTAAGAAAGACCAGATTCCCACCAAAAGAATCTATTGAAGACGCCATTAGTGCATATCTGTTTCCTGGGCTTAATAGCCGCAGGCACAAGGCTCGATTTCTTGGATATATGGTGAAGTGTCTTTTGGAGGCCTATACTGGCCGCAGGAAATGTGACAATAGGGATAGTTTTAGAAACAAGAGGTTCGAATTGGCTAGCGAGTTGCTTGAACGAGAGCTAAAAGTGCATGTTTCACATGCACTGAGGCGCATGACCAAGGCTTTGCAGAGAGACCTATATGGAGACCGTGATGTGCACCCAATTGAACACTAATTAGATGTTTCAATAGTGACCAATGGTTTGACGAGAGCATTCTCAACTGGGGCATGGTGTCATCCTTTTCAAGTGGATGGAAAGGGTTTATGGAGTTGTGGGAAATTTTGGGCGTGCAAATCCACTGCAAACAATGATAGATCTGCGGAAAACAAGGCAGCAAGTTCTGTACACGGGAAAGGTTGGAGATGCCAGATACCTGCACCCTTCTCGTTGGGGTAGAGTATGTTTTCTCTTTACTCCAGATGGTGAAAACTGCGGCCTTGTAAGAAAAAAAAATAAAAAAAATTCCGAGCTTTTACAGTTGCTCTTAAAAAAAAAAACGTTAAATAGTAACATAAAGACAGTTAAGTTTGTCTGAATGCACGTGCAGTTTCTAAATGGCCACCTATATGCTCACACATGCATGTCTCACTGGTAAAAATGTAAGGTCTGGTTCTGTGAAACACATGTAGTATGCAAAGAGCACCTAATGGTGTTTGAATTTGCCTTCCTCTAGACCTGTTTTATAGAATGTATGGTTAGCGGATGCTACTAGGGCTGGTTTTTCTTGGATAGATGCCCTTGGTCCATTTGAACCAAATGTACATGCGTGTGGGTGGGTGTGTTTCACATTTCCTGTTGTTGGTTATGCTCTTCACTTGCTGTTGCAGGTTCGATCTCCTCGTCTTGGAGACAGGTTCGATCAGGGGGAGAAGGTATTACGAAACAAAAAGATCCCATCGTCAGAATCTTATGGCGAAGTGCTCAAATAGAAGAGGAAACTTGGGAAAGAGAGGCTGAGATGAGGAAAAAGTATCCCAATTTATTTAAACCACAAGGTATGGAGTGTTAAACCCCTTAATTTCGAGGACGAAATTCATATTTTAGAGGGGGAGAATGTAACACCCTAGAGAAAAACATATAAATGTATATATGTATGAAATGAAGATAAATTCTGTTTTTTTTTTTTAAAAAAAAGAAAGAAGAAAGAGCAAAACCGGTTTTAGATAAGAGCAAAACAAGGTTAGGACACATCTAACCCAAATCCCAAACAACTACCTCATTTCATGAGGTGTATAAATACAAGGAGGAGTGAGGGAGTGAAGGGGATTTTGGTTCTTTCTTTCGGTCACTCTCCATCTTCTCCTTACATAGCCAAACCTTACACTAATATAGGAGGAGAAAACCTTGTGAAAGAGTTAGAGAAGTGAGACCTAAGGAGAGAAGGGAACACTTGCCGAGAGGAAGAAGAAAGGGAAGAAGAAGAAGAGAGGCAACAAGAGAAGAGAAAGAAGAGTTTCAAATTTTTCTAAAAACCCTTGTTGCTGAAATTTCGTGGGTGTGTTGCTGAAATTTGTGAGATAAGAGAGGTAAGAGTCATGAAACTCTTTTCTTTTATCCTTAAGACATGAAACAAGATGAAGAAAGAAAGAAAAAAAAAACCTAGGGAAAATTAACCTAAGACCCGAGATAATGAAAGGGAATTTCGTGGGTTTGTTGCTGAAATTTGTTGATTGATTTGGGGCTGAAATTAATGGTTCCCATGTGTGTTTATATGCTGGAAAGTAAGTGTGTTGGCTGAAATTTCATGGGTTTGTTGCTGAAATTCGTTGAGTGATTTGGGGCTGAAATTAATGGTTCCCATGTGTGTTTATATGCTGGAAAGTGTGTGTGTTGGCTGAAATTTCGTGGGTTTGTTGCTGAAATTTGTTGATTTATTTGGGGCTGAAATTAATGGTTTCCATGTGTGTTTATATGCTGGAAAGTGTGTGTGTTGGCTGAAATTTCATGGGTTTGTTGCTGAAATTTGTTGATTGATTTGGGGCTGAAATTAATGGTTCCCATGTGTGTTTATATGCTGAAAAGAGTGTGTGTGTTGGCTGAAATTTCGGGTGTGTGTGTTGCTGAAATTTGTTGATTGATTATGGGTTGAAATTAATGGTTTTCATGTGTTTATGTGTTGGTTTTCATGTGTGTTTAAGTGCTGGAATTCATGTGTTTAAGTGCTGGAATTCATGTGTTATGTGCTGGAATGCATGTGTTTATGTGCTGGTTTTCATATGTGTCTAAGTGCTGGAATTCATGTGTCTAAGTGCTGGTTTTCATGTGTTTATGTGCTAGAATGCATGTGTTTATGTGCTGGTTTTCAGGTGTGTTTAAGTGCTGGTTTTCATGTGTTTATGTGCTTGAATGCATGTGTTTATGTGCTGGTTTTCAGGTGTGTTTAAGTGCTGGAATTCATGTGTTTATGTGCTGGAATGCATGTGTTTATGTGCTGGTTTTCAGGTGTGTTTAAGTGCTGGAATTCATGTGTTTATATGCTAGAAATTATGTGTGCGTTGGCTGAAAATTCGGGTGTGTTTTGACTGAAATTGTTGAAGGATTGTGTGCCGAAATGATGATGTCGGCGGCGCGAACCAGTTATCGCAAAGCTGTTTCGCTGCCAAAGTGGCAGCCTCCAGCGAACCGGTTTCGCTGCTGATTTCTGGCATAAACATATACAGGGGGGAATTAAATGCTAGTAACAAATTCATAGGATGATGGTGAAAAAGGGGGAAACACTTACATGTGAACATTGGAAATTTGGAATAAGTGTGGTGACGAATGTGATTCGAAATACAAATCTATTGATGTGTGATCATTGATGTTACAGGTGGTGCAATCAGGATTGGACCATCGTCAAGACAAGAACAAACCACAGGCAGAACAGGTAGGCTACTTGTGCCTCATTTCTTTTTACATATAGTAAACAATGCAATAACTTAACATGAATACTTACATGTGATGATAAACCGTTATGAGATGATCAAAAAGGTAATGATTAGCTTCGGCTAATGGCATCCAAATGGATGGTCGGGAATAAGTAATGATTAGCTTCGGCTAATGGCATCCAAATGGATGGCCGGGATAAAGTAATGGCCGGGATAAAGTAATGATTAGCTTCGGCTAATGGCATCCAAATGGATGGCCGGGATAAAGAAATGATTAGCTTCGGCTAATGGCATCCAAATGGATGGCCGGGATAAAGAAATGATTAGCTTCGGCTAATGGCATCCGAGCGGATGGCCGGGATAAAGGAATTAATTTGCTTCGGCAAATGTCAACCGAAAGGATGATTGGGGTGAGTGAACGTTTAACTTCAGCTACTGATGCCTTAAGAGGATGGCCGGGTGAAGATTTGTGGTGATTGCCATCTATATACTATGAACATATAGAAAAGATAACTATAAAAGTTTCATTTAACTGCCAGATCATACAATTACTATTATTACGATTATTAACAAGTAATTATATTCTCTTAAATGTTTTGTACTGCAACAAGGATGTCATATCAACGAGATGTCTAGGGAACCCGGTACTCGGGAACCTACTTTTGCAAGGAACCATGTAGATATAAGATAAATCTCAATGTATTAAATGTATAATTTTTAGTAAATCCTTTTGTGTAAATCCCTTTTAGTTGTTGAAAGGATATGAATGTAAACTTATGTAAATATAAGTACAATTGTATTATGCACTTCTCTTTATGCAAATAATAGTATGTTTTAAAAACCGGATGGGTGATCGTCTGCATGAGTTAATGACCATCGTGTGTGTTAATAATCATGAAAAGTAAATCACTTCCTAAGGAGATGTGATGGTTGAACAGAGTTGTCGTTGGAATTCCTTTGAACAGTCCTAAACATAGTCATGTAAAAAAAAAAAAAAAAATCCGAGCTTTTACACTTTCAGTCTCTGAGAAGGATGTTGGAGCTGAGTTTGTGGACTTCTTTATGCAGCTCTATGGTTCCTCGAAGCCTACCTCGCCTTTGGATAGAAGCATTGTCGGCCTTGGTCCTTGTCTATCTGCTTCTGATTGTGGGCTCCTCTCTGCGCCTTTCTCCAATGACGATATCAAGGCTGCTTTGTTTGGGATTGATAATAATAAGGCGCCTGGTCCTGATGGTTATTCCTCCCTCTTCTTCAAATCGGCATGGTCTGTTGTTGGTGAAGATTTCTGTGCGGCTGTCCAGGATTTCCTTTCCTCGGGGAAAATGCTGAAGCAGATTAACCATTCGGTTATCTCTCTCATTCCTAAGTCGGCTCATGCTTCCTCTCCTTGTGATTTCAGGCCCATCTCTTGCTGCAATGTGGTCTATAAGGTCATTTCCAAGCTCCTTGCCGGTCGGTTGGCTGTTGCCTTGGGCAGTATCATCAGCCCGATGCAGAATGCCTTCCTGGGTGGAAGAGCTATGGTGGATAACATAAATCTTGTGCAGGAGCTTCTTCGGCAGTATGGCAGAAAGAGAACCTCTGCTAAGTCCCTCTTGAAGATTGACTTTAAGAAAGCCTTTGATTCTGTCCAGTGGAAGTTTCTTCGGGATCTCCTGCTTTCTTTGGGGTTTCCATCGGGTTTTGTTCATCTGGTTATGCAGTGTGTGGAAACATCTTCCTTCTCGGTGGCCATTAACGGGAACCTCTACGGCTTCTTTCCAGGGAAAAGTGGTATTAGGCAGGGTGACCCTCTCTCGCCCTATCTGTTTATTACCTGCATGGAATACTTCTCCCGGCTGCTTTCCAAGGCTTCCCAGCAGCCTGCTTTCAGGTTTCATCCGCAGTGTGAGGCTCTGGGTATCAGCCATCTTGCTTTTGCGGACGATGTTCTTTTGCTGTCTAGGGGGGACAAGCCGTCCATCCTTTGTCTCATGGAGTAGTTGAGGATTTTTGGGGGTGTTTCTGGTTTAGAGATTAACCCCTCCAAATCGTCTATTTTTTTCGGAGGAGTCCCGGATAGGGTGAGGCAGGAGATTATCTTGGAAACTGGTTTCGGTGCTGGCTCCTTTCCCTTTAAATACCTGGGAGTGCCTCTAAGCCCGCATCGCCTTTT
>JAOWLH010000061.1:907500-910000 GCA_027405865.1 Salix purpurea | reverse complement strand
TGAATGGCGCGGCTGGTGCGCTAACGGGGGCTGTGCAGGGCGCGGCTGTGAATGGTGCGCCAACTGGGGCTGAAAAGGGCGCGGCTGGTGCGCCAGCTACGGCTGTGAAGGGTGCGGCTGGTGCGCAACCTGGGGCTGTGAAGGGTGCGGCTGGTGGTAAATCAGGCAAAGCTATTTGGGACACAACAGACAAGGCTGCTGAGATTGATCCTCTTGTGGCTGCATGGGCAGTTTCTGGTATCACGGTGGGGGCTGATCCTAGTGTCGCTAATGGGGCTGATATTACTGATTCGGCAGTGGCTAATGAAACCGAGATTGTTGGAAAAACTGTGGTGGCTTCGGTTGAGCCCACCCTTGGGGCCAATGATAGGCCAAAAATCCATGCAAACCGTAATAGCAACAAAAGAAAACTTATTGTGGAAGAGGTTAAAGGAGTTACTACGAGAAAGGGATTGAAATCTAAAGCTTCATCTAGCGGACATGGTAGGACTCTTCCTACCAATCCTGTATTATGATGATTGTCCACTGCTGGAATGTTAGGGGGCTTAATAGTCCTCTAAAGCAGCATGAGGTTGTCAATCTCATGAAGAAAAAGAAAATTGATGTTTGTGGTTTGCTTGAGAATAAAATGTCTTCTTCTAAGGTTGAAGCTATGCAAAAACTTAGAATGAAGCACTGGAAATTCTTAACTAATGCGGATATGTCTTCCTCAGCTAGAATTGTTGTTTTCTGGAACCCATCTACTGTTACGGTGGATCTTGTTGACTGCTCCTCCCAAGGTATCCATGTTACTCTTCGCTGCCTTGTCAGTCATATCAGGTTCCATGTGAGCTTTGTGTATGGTTTGCACACTATTGTTGCTAGGAGGGATTTATGGGATTCCCTCCGTAGATGGTCCCCCGCTTGTCCTTGGATGGTTTTGGGCGATTTTAACTCTATTCTGTCCCAGGATGATAAGTTGAACGGGAGTGCTATTTCGGCCTATGAGATTACAGATTTTCATAAATGCCAAATTGACTTGGGTTTGTGTGATCTTCCTTACACGGGTTGTCATTACACTTGGTCAAATGGATCTATCTGGAGTAAAATTGACAGGGTCATGGTCAATCCCCTTTGGTCTTCCCTTCACCAATCAGCTCATGTTCACTTTGGAAATCAAGGTGCCTTCTCCGATCATTCCTTTGCTACTGTTCGGATCAATCCTCAAGACAAGGGTCAGCGTAGCTTTAAATTTCTGAATATGTGGTCTTCTCATGTTGATTTCTCCTCTACTGTTTCGGAGGGATGGAACATGGAGGTCTCGGGGTCTGCTATGTATTCTTTGTGCAAGAGGCTTAAGTCGCTGAAAAGGCCCCTTAAGCGTCTAAATGAGCAGCATTTCAGTCATATCTCCGAGAGGGTTTCTCGTGCTGATGCGGATTTGGATATTATTCAGACGGCTCTTAATGGGGATCCGAATAATCATCAGCTCGCTCTTGAGGAAAAGAGGATCCGGTTGCACCTTCTTAGGCTTAAGTCTGCGGAAAAGCTGTTTTTTGGTCAAAAGCTGAAATGTGATTTTCTGAAGGACAGCGACAGAGGTACTAGCTTCTTTCATGCGATGATGAGTCAGAAGCATAGTCGCAGTTTCATCTCAGCTATTCATAGAGAGGATGGTTCTCTTACTTCATCAGAGAGTGAGGTTGGTGCTGAGTTTGTCCAGTTTTTCCAGAATCTATACGGGTCCTCTAAACCCACCTTGCCTCTGGATAATGATGTTGTTCTCCGCGGCCCGTGCCTTCCGAAGAGCGCTAGTGAGGTTCTCTTAGCCCCGGTTACTTGTGATATTATTCGGGAAGCTTTGTTTGGTATTGGGAATGATAAGGCCCCAGGTCCGGATGGTTACACGGCTCACTTCTTCAAATCTGCTTGGTCGATTGTTGGAGAGGATTTTTGTGGAGCAGTTCAGGATTTTTTTCGCTCTGGGAAGTTGCTTAAGCAGATTAATCATGCTGTCATCTCGCTCATTCCTAAATCTGCTCATGCTGCCTATCCTGGTGATTTTAGGCCTATCTCCTGCTGCAATGTGATCTATAAGGTCATCTCGAAAATTCTTGCTGATCGTCTGGCTCTTGTCTTGAAGGATATTATTAGTCCCATGCAGAATGCTTTTCTTGGGGGGCGGGCTATGACGGATAATATCAATCTGGTTCAAGAGTTACTCAGGCAGTATGGCAGGAAGCGCACTTCTCCGAAAGCCCTCATGAAGATTGATTTTAGGAAAGCTTTTGACTCTGTCCAGTGGCCTTTTCTCCGTGATCTTCTGAAGCAGCTTGGGTTCCCTATGCAGTTTACTCACTTGGTTATGCAGTGTGTGGAGTCCACCTCCTTCTCGGTTGCAGTGAATGGAAATCTTTATGGATTCTTCCAGGGTAAGAGTGGTATTCGGCAAGGTGACCCCCTCTCTCCGTATCTTTTCATCACTTGCATGGAGTACTTCTCTCGTATGCTTAAGGGAGTT
>JAOWLH010000061.1:885000-895000 GCA_027405865.1 Salix purpurea | reverse complement strand
CTTCCAAAGAATTTCTGAAGTTGAAAAAACCATCCTGCTCCGTGGATGAGGAAGATGAAGCCTGCTCCGAGAATGAGGATGTTGAAGCCTCGGTAAAATCTTCTTCAGTTCAGCCTTCATCTTCGTCGGATGAATTTTCAGGTGAGGATGAGGATGATGAGGACTCGGTTGATGAGGAATCCTCTTCAAGTGAATTGGAGTGCAATGTTCACTACCATAAGGATGCAAACTCTATTGTGAAACAAGCTGTTAAGCCTTCCGTGCAGCCTGCCGTTATATCTTCCGAGCAGCCAGACATGACTTTGGACGAGCAGCTCACAGGCCCAAACTGGTTACCAGAATTGTGTTCAGTCCCGCTTGCCTCAGGTTTGGTTGCCACGGGCATAGCCCCCCCTGTCTTGGCTGCTGCAAGTGATCATCCTTCTGCGCACTCTAATGAGGCACCTACTGATCAGCCATCTGCGCAAGGTGAAGGTAAACAAAACTTTGCTCCTTTAGGACAATGGAAGAACCTATTTGCATCTAATCGTAGCTCATCAAATTGTCCAAAACTTAAATTTTATGCTGAATTATCTGCTGCTGATGAGTGCACTTTGCTTGCGGAAGATTTGGATGTTAAATGTGCTATGTGGAAAACTTGCTTAATTGGGTATGTTTCGGGTAAGTTTCCTGGATATAAAGCTCTTACTGCTGTCATTGAAAATGAGTTCAATTGTGAAGCTGTTTTGACTCTTCATGAGTCCGGATGGTTGATCTATAAATTTAAGAATGAAGATGATAAGCTTGCGGTGTTGCGAGGAGGCCCCTATCTTGTGTTTGGTAGACCCTTGATGTTGCGTGAGATGCCGGAATTTTTTAATTTCAACTCTTCGGAGATGTCTACCCTTCCGGTGTGGGTCAAATTGCCTAATCTTCCTTTGAGTTGCTGGTCTGAAATTTGTTTGTCTAAGATTGCTAGCGTTATTGGCAATCCTATTCAATGTGATATGCTTACATCCTCTATGACTCGGCTGTCCTATGCGCGCGTCTTAGTGGAAATTGATCTTCGTAAGAAATTGCGTGAATATGTTAAGGTCTGTTTGCCGAATGGTGAGGTGATTGAGCAACAGATCATATATGAAACTCTTCCGAAATTCTGCTCCCATTACAATGTTATTGGTCACTTGGTAGAAACTTGTACAAAGTTTGCTAAGAGAAACAATGCTTCAGCTACTACTGTTGTAGGGGGGCAGGTCTCGGGTTCTAAGGGTGTTGGGGTTAAGGATATCCTGCCCACTGAAGATGTCAGTGCAGAAGGTAGATGGGAAACAGTTAAAAAAAAGCATAGAAGTAACTGGCATCCCAAAAAAACCATGTCTCAAAATGTGAGAGGGGTGGCATCCAATACCGCAAATGTTGTGTCTAACGGGCCCGCGAGTGGTATGGCAGCCAAGGCTGTAAACGGGAAAGTTGATAGTGTGTTGGGCATGGGTGACAGTAGTGGGCCTGTAAATGGTGCGCAAACTGGGGCTGTGAAGGGCGCGGCTGATGCGCCAAATGGGGCTGTGAAGGGCGCGGCTGGTGCGCCAACTGGGGCTGTGAAGAGAGCGGCTAATGCGCCAACTGGGCCTGTAAATGGTGTGCCAAATGGGGCTGTGAATGGCGCGGCTGGTGCGCTAACGGGGGCTGTGCAGGGCGCGGCTGTGAATGGAACGCCAACTGGGGCTGAAAAGGGCGCGGCTGGTGCACCAACTACGGTTGTGAAGGGTGCGGCTGGTGTGCAAACTGGGGCTGTGAAGGGTGCGGCTGGTGGTAAATCAGGCAAAGCTATTTGGGACACAACAGACAAGGCTGCTGAGATTGATCCTCTTGTGGCTGCATGGGCAGTTTCTGGTATCACGGTGGGTGCTGATTCTAGTGTCGCTAATGGGGCTGATATTACTGATTCGGCAATGGCAAATGAAACCGAGATTGTTGGAACAACTGTGGTGGCTTCGGTTGAGCCCACCCTTGGGGCCAATGATAGGCCAAAAATCCATGCTAACCGTAATAGCAACAAAGGGAAACTTATTGTGGAAGAGGTTAAAGGAGTTACTACGAGAAAGGGATTGAAATCTAAAGCTTCATCTAGCGGACATGGTAGGACTCTTCCTACCAATCCTGTATTATGATGATTGTTCACTGCTGGAATGTTAGGGGGCTTAATAGTCCTCTAAAGCAGCATGAGGTTGTCAATCTCATGAAGAAAAAGAAAATTGATGTTTGTGGTTTGCTTGAGAATAAAATGTCTTCTTCTAAGGTTGAAGCTATGCAAAAACTTAGATTGAAGCACTGGAAATTCTTAACTAATGCGGATATGTCTTCCTCAGCTAGAATTGTTGTTTTCTGGAACCCATCTACTGTTACGGTGGATCTTGTTGACTGCTCCTCCCAAGGTATCCATGTTACTCTTCGCTGCCTTGTCAGTCATATCAGTTTCCATGTGAGCTTTGTGTATGGTTTGCACACTATTGTTGCTAGGAGGGATTTATGGGATTCCCTCCGTAGATGGTCCCCCGCTTGTCCTTGGATGGTTTTGGGCGACTTTAACTCTATTCTGTCCCAGGATGATAAGTTGAACGGGAGTGCTGTTTCGGCCTATGAGATTACAGATTTTCATAAATGCCAAATTGACTTGGGTTTGTGTGATCTTCCTTACACGGGTTGTCATTACACTTGGTCAAATGGATCTATCTGGAGTAAAATTGACAGGGTCATGGTCAATCCCCTTTGGTCTTCCCTTCACCAATCAGCTCATGTTCATTTTGGAAATCAAGGTGCCTTCTCCGATCATTCCTTTGCTACTGTTCGGATCAATCCTCAAGACAAGGGTCAGCGTAGCTTTAAATTTCTGAATATGTGGTCTTCTCATGTTGATTTCTCCTCTACTGTTTCGGAGGGATGGAACATGGAGGTCTCGGGGTCTGCTATGTATTCTTTGTGCAAGAGGCTTAAGTCACTGAAAAGGCCCCTTAAGTGTCTAAATGAGCAGCATTTCAGTCATATCTCCGAGAGGGTTTCTCGTGCTGATGCGGATTTGGATATTATTCAGACGGCTCTTCATGGGGATCCGAATAATCATCAGCTCGCTCTTGAGGAAAAGAGGATCCGGTTGCACCTTCTTAGGCTTAAGTCTGCGGAAAAGCTGTTTTTTGGTCAAAAGCTGAAATGTGATTTTCTGAAGGACAGCGACAGAGGTACTAGCTTCTTTCATGCGATGATGAGTCAGAAGCATAGTCGCAGTTTCATCTCAGCTATTCATAGAGAGGATGGTTCTCTTACTTCATCGGAGAGTGAGGTTGGTGCTGAGTTCGTCCAGTTTTTCCAGAACCTATACGGGTCCTCTAAACCCACCTTGCCTCTGGATAATGATGTTGTTCTCCGCGGCCCGTGCCTTCCGAACAGCTCTAGTGAGGTTCTCTTAGCCCCGGTTACTTGTGATATTGTTCGGGAAGCTTTGTTTGGTATTGGGAATGATAAGGCCCCAGGTCCGGATGGTTACACGGTGCACTTCTTCAAATCTGCTTGGTCGATTGTTGGAGAGGATTTTTGTGGAGCAGTTCAGGATTTTTTTCGCTCTGGGAAGTTGCTTAAGCAGATTAATCATGCTGTCATCTCGCTCATTCCTAAATCTGCTCATGCTGCCTATCCTGGTGATTTTAGGCCTATCTCCTGCTGCAATGTGATCTATAAAGTCATCTCGAAAATTCTTGCTGATCGTCTGGCTCTTGTCTTGAAGGATATTATTAGTCCCATGCAGAATGCTTTTCTTGGGGGGCGGGCTATGACGGATAATATCAATCTGGTTCAAGAGTTACTCAAGCAGTATGGCAGGAAGCGCACTTCTCCGAAAGCCCTCATGAAGATTGATTTTAGGAAAGCTTTTGACTCTGTCCAGTGGCCTTTTCTCCGTGATCTTCTGAAGCAGCTTGGGTTCCCTATGCAGTTTACTCACTTGGTTATGCAGTGTGTGGAGTCCACCTCCTTCTCGGTTGCAGTGAATGGAAATCTTTATGGTTTCTTCCAGGGTAAGAGTGGTATTCGGCAAGGTGACCCCCTCTCTCCGTATCTTTTCATCACTTGCATGGAGTACTTCTCTCGTATGCTTAAGGGAGTTTCTAGGCAGCAGTCCTTTAATTTCCACCCTCGCTGCAAGCCCCATGATATCTGCCATCTTGCGTTTGCTGATGATATCCTGCTTCTGGCTAGAGGAGATAAAGTTTCGATCATGGCTCTCCTTCGTCAGTTAGAGGTTTTTGGGCAGGTTTCTGGTTTGGAGATAAACCCTTCCAAATCCTCCATCTATTTTGGTGGGGTTGGTGCCATCTTGAAGCAAGATATCCTGCAGGCCACGAACTTCACAGAAGGATCCTTTCCTTTCAAATACTTGGGGGTCCCTCTTAGTCCCCATAGATTGTTGGTGTCCCAATATTTCCCTCTCATTCACAAGCTGGAAGCCACTGTTCAGAGTTGGATGGGCAAGCATCTCTCCTTCGCAGGGAAACTGGAGCTTTTGAGATCGGTCCTATATGGGATGATTCAGTTCTGGTTAAGTATTTTCCCTCTTCCGGATGCTGTTATCAGGGACATTATCCGTATCTGCAGGAATTTTCTTTGGTCTGGTAAGGTGGATAAATCTCACTCTGCTTTGGTTGCTTGGAAGTCTGTTTGCTTGCCTAAGCAGGAAGGTGGGCTGGGGCTTTTTGATATAAAATCCAGGAACCGCAGTTTCTTGACCAAGCATATTTGGAATATTCATTCGCAAGCGGATTCTTTATGGGTTAAGTGGATTAATCATTATTATCTGCCGGGCCAAACTATCTAGGATGCCCAAGCTACGAAGATGGCTTCCCCTCTCTGGAAGATCTTGGTCTCTTTAAAAAATCAGCTTATCCAGGATTTTGGAAGTAGTTCATCTGCTACTGATATGTTGTCTTCTTGGAATACGGGGGAAGGGACTTTTTCGGCAAAGGCTTATGATCATTTCAGGCCGAAGGGTCAAATTGTGCTTTGGGACAGAGTGGTGTGGGAGCAGTGGTCCTTGCCGAAGCATTGTTTTGTTTTGTGGCTTGCGGTTTTGGGTAAGCTAAGAACTAAAGATCGTCTTCTATACATGTCAGCAGATTCTAGTTGTGTTTTTTGTAATCAGGATCAGGAATCCCATCGGCATTTGTTCTTCAAGTGCTCTTGGTCTTCTACTTTGTGGAACAATATTGTCCAATGGCTTCATATTCATCACCGGATGGGCTCCTTGTCTAGTGCTCTTCGGAGGCTTCGTCCGAAAAGGAAGCTCGTGCTCTCCAGGATGCGGAGAGCCTCTCTTGCCATTTCGGTCTATCTTATTTGGGAAGAGAGAAATAAAAGGGTTTTTGACAACTCTTTTTCTTCGGTTGAGAAAGTTTTCAGGAGATTCCAGGTGCTGTTCTTCATGGTGTTCCATTTTCATGATAAAGACCATTTCTCTATAGATGTGGGTTGACTGGGTGTTTTTTCTAGGAGAGTTCTGGCTCTTCTCTTCCTGGTTTGACGTCGGCTGAGGATTCTTTTCTCTTTGGTGTTCCTTCAGGTTGGCTTGAGGAGTTATTTATGATGCTGCTTGTTTTTTGTGGTTTTTCCTAGCCTCTCCCTATGTAGTTGGGTTGAGGGCAGGTTTTTGGTTTTTTGTTTTGTTGGCTTCGGGAGCATGTTCCCTTGTAAGCCTTCTTGTATATTCTTCCCCTTTGTTCTCCGCTGATATTTTTCAGCTTGTTTCATTCTTTGATCTATAAAATCTTGCATTTGATCGAAAAAAAAAGAAAGAGCTCTCAGTCCTTTCATATGATTGAGGATGATTTAGATGTTGCTTGTGATATATGGAAATTGTGCCTCATTGGTTATGTTTCGGGTAAATTCCCGGGGGTTCAAGCTCTGAAAAATATTATATCTAGTTCTTGGAATTGTGTAGCCAAAATGCAAGTTCATGAATCTGGGTGGATTGTTTATAAATTTCAGAGTGAATTGGAAAAAATGAATGTTTTGCGTGGAGGTCCATATCTTGTCTATGGTAGACCTTTAATGTTGAAGGAAATGCCAGAATACTTTGATTTTAGTTCCACAGCAATGACTACTCTCCCTGTCTGGGTCAAGTTACCGAATTTGCCGTTGAAATGTTGGTCTACAACTTGTCTATCCAAAATTGCTAGTGCTCTTGGAAAACCTGTGCAATGTGATATGTTAACTGCTTCCATGACTAGGCTTTCGTATTCTAGAATTTTGGCTGAGATTAACCTTGCAGAGGACCTCCCACAGTTTGTCAATTTCTATTTGCCGAATGGGGTTATGCATGCTCAATCTATTGTGTATGAAACTTTGCCGAAGTTCTGTGCTCACTGTAAGGTTATCGGGCACATGGTGGAATCTTGTTCAAAAGTTTCAAATAAAGTTGGGGGTGATCATCCTCAAGTTAATGCGTCTGCTGTGGTCAACCGGTCGACCGCTTTGGGCAACCGGTCGACCGCTTTGGGCAACCGGTCGACCGCTATGGCCCGAAACTCCTTTCCAGTTGGGAATGATGTGATGGTTTCAGAGGAGGCTGTTTCCTTGGAAAACTCTTTAGGCTTGGCTGCTTCTTTGAATGTGGTGGGGCTGCAAGATCCCATGGCTTTTGAAGCTGTTACTCATGGCCGCCAGCCTTTGCCGAATTCCAGAATTAGGCAGCCGGATCCCATGGTTGAATCGGCCGCTGCTGACGACTGGCAGCCTGTGCGGAGAAAACATACCAGTAATAGGCAGCCTAAGTCTGGCTCTGGAAATCCTCAGAATTTGGCTCTCGGTAAAGCTAGCGCTGCTTTCAAAGGGAAGATGGTTGAGGCAGTTGAAAATGAGTCTATTGATGCTGACTTGATGGCTTCGGGCGGTATTGCTGCAGGTTCTTCAATGGTTGAGACAGTTGGTACTGTGACCGGTGGCTCTGGGTTACAGGATCGGAATTTGGGTTGTGCAGGTTTGGATGGTAAGCTGGTTGCTCCGCAAGTTTCAGCCGTATCAGTTTTGGGTCCGGGTTTGAGAGCAACTCCGAAGGGTATGGTGGGTGCAAAAATGGCTCCGCAGCGTGCTAATGGCAGGATGCAGAACCCGAAGGGCTTCGGGCAAGGAGGGCACAAAGGAAAGGGTTTACAATCAAAATCTTATTTACCGCGTGGTCATGGTAGGAACCCTCCTACCACTACTGCCCCATGATGATTGTGAAATGCTGGAATGTTAGAGGGCTCAATAGTCCTCTAAAGCAGCATGAGGTGGTCAACCTCATGAAGAAATCCTCGGTTGATATTTGCGGGTTGTTGGAGTCTAAGCTGTCCTTGTCCAAGGTTTTGGCTCTTCAGAAATTTCGGCTCAAAAAATGGAGCTTTCTGACGAACACTGCTTAGTCTCCTATGGCCCGTATTGTGGTTTTTTGGAATCCCTCTTCAGTTTCGGTTGATATGGTTAGTAGCTCCTCCCAGGGCCTCCATGTTTGTGTCCGAAGCCTAGTGAGCCAATTCAGTTTTCATATCTCTTTTGTCTATGGGTTGCACACCATAGTGGCTAGAAGAGCTCTATGGGACAGCCTGCGTAATTGGTGCCCCCCGGGTCCTTGGATGGTCTTAGGGGATTTCAACTCTCTCCTGTCTCAAGATGACAAGCTGCATGGTAGTGCGGTCTCCATGTATGAGACTGCTGATTTTAATAAATGCTGCCTTGATCTGGGCCTTTATGATCTCAACTACACTGGTTGTCACTTCTCATGGAGTAATGGTTCGGTCTGGAGTAAGCTGGACAGGGTCCTTGTTAACCCTCATTGGTCTTCTCTTCGTCGCACTGCCCATGTTCACTTCGGTAACCAAGGGGCCTTCTCGGATCATTCTCCAGTCTTGATTCGGCTTGATCCGCAAGCGGCAGGGAAGCGCAGTTTTAAATTCTTTAACATGTGGGCCTCTCATTCTGACTTTCTCCACACTGTCTCCGAAGGTTGGCAGCATGTAGTTATGGGTTCTCCTATGTTTTCTTTCTGCAAGAAGCTTAAGGGGTTGAAGCGTCCTCTGAAGCTTCTGAATGGGCTGCATTTTAGTCATATTTCTGAGCGGGTCTCCCGTGCTGAAGCGGATTTGGATTTGCTGCAATCTGATCTTCATTTGGACCCTTCGAATCCCCAGCTTGTCCAGGAAGACAAGAAAATGCGTATTCAGCTCATTAATCTCAAATCTTCGGAAAAAATGTTCTTTGGGCAGAAGCTGAAGTGTGATTTTCTTAAGGAAAGTGATAGAGGCTCTCGTTTCTTTCATGCTTTGTTGAGCCAGAAGAATGGTAGAAGCTTCCTCCCGGCTATCCAGAAGTCTGATGGTTCTCTCTCAGTCTCGGAGAAGGAAGTTGGGGCTGAGTTTGTGGACTACTTTATGAAGCTTTATGGTTCCTCGAAGCCTACTTTGCCTTTGGATGGAGACATTGTTGGTCTGGGTCCTTGTCTCTCAGCTTTGGACTGTGAGCTCCTTTCTGCTCCCTTTTCCAATGATGATATAAAGGCCGCCTTGTTTGGGATTAATAATAACAAGGCCCCTGGTCCGGATGGCTTTTCCTCTCTCTTCTTCAAATTGGCTTGGTCTGTTGTCGGTGAGGATTTTTGTGCTGCTGTCCAGGACTTCCTTTCCTCGGGGAGGATGCTGAAACAGATTAACCATTCAGTTATCTCTCTTATTCCGAAGTCTGCTCATGCCCCCTCTCCCGGAGACTTCAGGCCCATCTCTTGCTGCAATGTGGTCTACAAGGTCATCTCCAAGCTGCTTGCTAGTCGGTTGGCTGTTGCCTTGGGCAGTATTGTCAGTCCTATGCAGAATGCCTTTCTGGGTGGTAGAGCCATGGTGGATAACATAAATCTTGTGCAGGAGCTTCTTCGTCAATATGGAAGAAAGAGAACCTCTCCTAAGTCCCTCCTGAAGATTGACTTTAAGAAAGCCTTTGACTCTGTCCAGTGGCGTTTTCTTCGGGATCTCTTATCTTCTCTTCTGGTTATGCAGTGTGTGGAGACTTCTTCCTTCTCGGTCGCCATTAATGGGAATCTTTATGGTTTTTTTCCTGGGAAAAGTGGTATTAGGCAGGGAGACCCTCTCTCCCCCTATCTGTTCATCACCTGCATGGAATATTTCTCCAGGTTGCTCTTAAAGAATTCCCAGCAGTCTGCCTTCAAGTTCCATCCTCAGTGTGAGCCGCTGGGTATCAGTCACCTTGCTTTTGCGGATGATGTCCTGTTATTGGCTAGGGGGGATAAGCCGTCTATCCTTTCTCTTATGGATCAGCTGCGGCTTTTTGGGAGTGTTTCTGGTTTGGAGATCAATCCCTCCAAATCCTCCATCTTTTTTGGAGGGGTCCCGGACAGTGTTAAGCAGGAAGTTATTTTGGACACTGGTTTCAGTGCTGGCTCCTTTCCCTTCAAATACCTTGGAGTGCCTCTTAGTCCTCACCGCCTCTTGGTTAGCCAGTTTTCTCCTCTCCTTCGGAAGCTTGAAGCTGCTGTTCAGAGTTGGGTGGGAAAGCATCTTTCTTTTGCTGGTAGGCTTGAGCTCTTGCGATCTGTTTTGCATGGCATGGTGCAGTTTTGGCTCTGTATTTTCCCTATTCCAGCAACAGTCATCCTGCATATTGTTCGCATTTGTCGGAACTTTCTGTGGTCTGGAAATGTTCAGAATTCTCACTCGGCTCTAGTTGCTTGGAAGAATGTTTGCCTGCCTAAGAAGGAAGGGGGTCTTGGGTTGTTTGACATTAAAGCTCGCAATAAGAGTTTTCTTGTTAAGCACATTTGGAACATTCATCAGGAGACGGACTCCATTTGGATAAAATGGATTCACCATTTTTTCCTCCCTAGCCTCTCTATTTGGGATGCGCAGGCGGTCAAGGCTTCCTCCCCTCTTTGGAAAACCTTGATCTCCCTTAAGAATTCTCTTCTTGCTGACTTTGGGGGGAGCTCTCCAGT
>JAOWLH010000061.1:867500-875000 GCA_027405865.1 Salix purpurea | reverse complement strand
TTCCGGTGTGGGTCAAATTGCCTAATCTTCCTTTGAGTTGCTGGTCTGAAATTTGTTTGTCTAAGATTGCTAGCGTTATTGGCAATCCTATTCAATGTGATATGCTTACATCCTCTATGACTCGGCTGTCCTATGCGCGCGTCTTAGTGGAAATTGATCTTCGTAAGAAATTGCGTGAATATGTTAAGGTCTGTTTGCCGAATGGTGAGGTGATTGAGCAACAGATCATATATGAAACTCTTCCGAAATTCTGCTCCCATTACAATGTTATTGGTCACTTGGTAGAAACTTGTACAAAGTTTGCTAAGAGAAACAATGCTTCAGCTACTACTGTTGTAGGGGGGCAGGTCTCGGGTTCTAAGGGTGTTGGGGTTAAGGATATCCTGCCCACTGAAGATGTCAGTGCAGAAGGTAGATGGGAAACAGTTAAAAAAAAGCATAGAAGTAACTGGCATCCCAAAAAAACCATGTCTCAAAATGTGAGAGGGGTGGCATCCAATACCGCAAATGTTGTGTCTAACGGGCCCGCGAGTGGTATGGCAGCCAAGGCTGTAAACGGGAAAGTTGATAGTGTGTTGGGCATGGGTGACAGTAGTGGGCCTGTAAATGGTGCGCAAACTGGGGCTGTGAAGGGCGCGGCTGATGCGCCAAATGGGGCTGTGAAAGGCGCGGCTGGTGCGCCAACTGGGGCTGTGAAGAGAGCGGCTGGTGCGCCAACTGGGCCTGTAAATGGTGTGCCAAATGGGGCTGTGAATGGCGCGGCTGGTGCGCTAACGGGGGCTGTGCAGGGCGCGGCTGTGAATGGAACGCCAACTGGGGCTGAAAAGGGCGCGGCTGGTGCACCAACTACGGCTGTGAAGGGTGCGGCTGGTGTGCAAACTGGGGCTGTGAAGGGTGCGGCTGGTGGTAAATCAGGCAAAGCTATTTGGGACACAACAGACAAGGCTGCTGAGATTGATCCTCTTGTGGCTGCATGGGCAGTTTCTGGTATCACGGTGGGTGCTGATTCTAGTGTCGCTAATGGGGCTGATATTACTGATTCGGCAATGGCAAATGAAACCGAGATTGTTGGAACAACTGTGGTGGCTTCGGTTGAGCCCACCCTTGGGGCCAATGATAGGCCAAAAATCCATGCTAACCGTAATAGCAACAAAGGGAAACTTATTGTGGAAGAGGTTAAAGGAGTTACTACGAGAAAGGGATTGAAATCTAAAGCTTCATCTAGCGGACATGGTAGGACTCTTCCTACCAATCCTGTATTATGATGATTGTTCACTGCTGGAATGTTAGGGGGCTTAATAGTCCTCTAAAGCAGCATGAGGTTGTCAATCTCATGAAGAAAAAGAAAATTGATGTTTGTGGTTTGCTTGAGAATAAAATGTCTTCTTCTAAGGTTGAAGCTATGCAAAAACTTAGATTGAAGCACTGGAAATTCTTAACTAATGCGGATATGTCTTCCTCAGCTAGAATTGTTGTTTTCTGGAACCCATCTACTGTTACGGTGGATCTTGTTGACTGCTCCTCCCAAGGTATCCATGTTACTCTTCGCTGCCTTGTCAGTCATATCAGTTTCCATGTGAGCTTTGTGTATGGTTTGCACACTATTGTTGCTAGGAGGGATTTATGGGATTCCCTCCGTAGATGGTCCCCCGCTTGTCCTTGGATGGTTTTGGGCGACTTTAACTCTATTCTGTCCCAGGATGATAAGTTGAACGGGAGTGCTGTTTCGGCCTATGAGATTACAGATTTTCATAAATGCCAAATTGACTTGGGTTTGTGTGATCTTCCTTACACGGGTTGTCATTACACTTGGTCAAATGGATCTATCTGGAGTAAAATTGACAGGGTCATGGTCAATCCCCTTTGGTCTTCCCTTCACCAATCAGCTCATGTTCATTTTGGAAATCAAGGTGCCTTCTCCGATCATTCCTTTGCTACTGTTCGGATCAATCCTCAAGACAAGGGTCAGCGTAGCTTTAAATTTCTGAATATGTGGTCTTCTCATGTTGATTTCTCCTCTACTGTTTCGGAGGGATGGAACATGGAGGTCTCGGGGTCTGCTATGTATTCTTTGTGCAAGAGGCTTAAGTCACTGAAAAGGCCCCTTAAGTGTCTAAATGAGCAGCATTTCAGTCATATCTCCGAGAGGGTTTCTCGTGCTGATGCGGATTTGGATATTATTCAGACGGCTCTTCATGGGGATCCGAATAATCATCAGCTCGCTCTTGAGGAAAAGAGGATCCGGTTGCACCTTCTTAGGCTTAAGTCTGCGGAAAAGCTGTTTTTTGGTCAAAAGCTGAAATGTGATTTTCTGAAGGACAGCGACAGAGGTACTAGCTTCTTTCATGCGATGATGAGTCAGAAGCATAGTCGCAGTTTCATCTCAGCTATTCATAGAGAGGATGGTTCTCTTACTTCATCGGAGAGTGAGGTTGGTGCTGAGTTCGTCCAGTTTTTCCAGAACCTATACGGGTCCTCTAAACCCACCTTGCCTCTGGATAATGATGTTGTTCTCCGCGGCCCGTGCCTTCCGAACAGCTCTAGTGAGGTTCTCTTAGCCCCGGTTACTTGTGATATTGTTCGGGAAGCTTTGTTTGGTATTGGGAATGATAAGGCCCCAGGTCCGGATGGTTACACGGCGCACTTCTTCAAATCTGCTTGGTCGATTGTTGGAGAGGATTTTTGTGGAGCAGTTCAGGATTTTTTTCGCTCTGGGAAGTTGCTTAAGCAGATTAATCATGCTGTCATCTCGCTCATTCCTAAATCTGCTCATGCTGCCTATCCTGGTGATTTTAGGCCTATCTCCTGCTGCAATGTGATCTATAAAGTCATCTCGAAAATTCTTGCTGATCGTCTGGCTCTTGTCTTGAAGGATATTATTAGTCCCATGCAGAATGCTTTTCTTGGGGGGCGGGCTATGACGGATAATATCAATCTGGTTCAAGAGTTACTCAGGCAGTATGGCAGGAAGCGCACTTCTCCGAAAGCCCTCATGAAGATTGATTTTAGGAAAGCTTTTGACTCTGTCCAGTTGCCTTTTCTCCGTGATCTTCTGAAGCAGCTTGGGTTCCCTATGCAGTTTACTCACTTGGTTATGCAGTGTGTGGAGTCCACCTCCTTCTCGGTTGCAGTGAATGGAAATCTTTATGGTTTCTTCCAGGGTAAGAGTGGTATTCGGCAAGGTGACCCCCTCTCTCCGTATCTTTTCATCACTTGCATGGAGTACTTCTCTCGTATGCTTAAGGGAGTTTCTAGGCAGCAGTCCTTTAATTTCCACCCTCGCTGCAAGCCCCATGATATCTGCCATCTTGCGTTTGCTGATGATATCCTGCTTCTGGCTAGAGGAGATAAAGTTTCGATCATGGCTCTCCTTCGTTAGTTAGAGGTTTTTGGGCAGGTTTCTGGTTTGGAGATAAACCCTTCCAAATCCTCCATCTATTTTGGTGGGGTTGGTGCCATCTTGAAGCAAGATATCCTGCAGGCCACGAACTTCACAGAAGGATCCTTTCCTTTCAAATACTTGGGGGTCCCTCTCAGTCCCCATAGATTGTTGGTGTCCCAATATTTCCCTCTCATTCACAAGCTGGAAGCCACTGTTCAGAGTTGGATGGGCAAGCATCTCTCCTTCGCAGGGAAACTGGAGCTTTTGAGATCGGTCCTATATGGGATGATTCAGTTCTGGTTAAGTATTTTCCCTCTTCCGGATGCTGTTATCAGGGACATTATCCGTATCTGCAGGAATTTTCTTTGGTCTGGTAAGGTGGATAAATCTCACTCTGCTTTGGTTGCTTGGAAGTCTGTTTGCTTGCCTAAGCAGGAAGGTGGGCTGGGGCTTTTTGATATAAAATCCAGGAACCGCAGTTTCTTGACCAAGCATATTTGGAATATTCATTCGCAAGCGGATTCTTTATGGGTTAAGTGGATTAATCATTATTATCTGCCGGGCCAAACTATCTGGGATGCCCAAGCTACGAAGATGGCTTCCCCTCTCTGGAAGATCTTGGTCTCTTTAAAAAATCAGCTTATCCAGGATTTTGGAAGTAGTTCATCTGCTACTGATATGTTGTCTTCTTGGAATACGGGGGAAGGGACTTTTTCGGCAAAGGCTTATGATCATTTCAGGCCGAAGGGTCAAATTGTGCTTTGGGACAGAGTGGTGTGGGAGCAGTGGTCCTTGCCGAAGCATTGTTTTGTTTTGTGGCTTGCGGTTTTGGGTAAGCTAAGAACTAAAGATCGTCTTCTATACATGTCAGCAGATTCTAGTTGTGTTTTTTGTAATCAGGATCAGGAATCCCATCGGCATTTGTTCTTCAAGTGCTCTTGGTCTTCTACTTTGTGGAACAATATTGTCCAATGGCTTCATATTCATCACCGGATGGGCTCCTTGTCTAGTGCTCTTCGGAGGCTTCGTCCGAAAAGGAAGCTCGTGCTCTCCAGGATGCGAAGAGCCTCTCTTGCCATTTCGGTCTATCTTATTTGGGAAGAGAGAAATAAAAGGGTTTTTGACAACTCTTTTTCTTCGGTTGAGAAAGTTTTCAGGAGATTCCAGGTGCTGTTCTTCATGGTGTTCCATTTTCATGATAAAGACCATTTCTCTATAGATGTGGGTTGACTGGGTGTTTTTTCTAGGAGAGTTCTGGCTCTTCTCTTCCTGGTTTGACGTCGGCTGAGGATTCTTTTCTCTTTGGTGTTCCTTCAGGTTGGCTTGAGGAGTTATTTATGATGCTGCTTGTTTTTTGTGGTTTTTCCTAGCCTCTCCCTATGTAGTTGGGTTGAGGGCAGGTTTTTGGTTTTTTGTTTTGTTGGCTTCGGGAGCATGTTCCCTTGTAAGCCTTCTTGTATATTCTTCCCCTTTGTTCTCCGCTGATATTTTTCAGCTTGTTTCATTCTTTGATCTATAAATCTTGCATTTGATCGAAAAAAAAAGAAAGAGCTCTCAGTCCTTTCATATGATTGAGGATGATTTAGATGTTGCTTGTGATATATGGAAATTGTGCCTCATTGGTTATGTTTCGGGTAAATTCCCGGGGGTTCAAGCTCTGAAAAATATTATATCTAGTTCTTGGAATTGTGTAGCCAAAATGCAAGTTCATGAATCTGGGTGGATTGTTTATAAATTTCAGAGTGAATTGGAAAAAATGAATGTTTTGCGTGGAGGTCCATATCTTGTCTATGGTAGACCTTTAATGTTGAAGGAAATGCCAGAATACTTTGATTTTAGTTCCACAGCAATGACTACTCTCCCTGTCTGGGTCAAGTTACCGAATTTGCCGTTGAAATGTTGGTCTACAACTTGTCTATCCAAAATTGCTAGTGCTCTTGGAAAACCTGTGCAATGTGATATGTTAACTGCTTCCATGACTAGGCTTTCGTATGCTAGAATTTTGGCTGAGATTAACCTTGCAGAGGACCTCCCACAGTTTGTCAATTTCTATTTGCCGAATGGGGTTATGCATGCTCAATCTATTGTGTATGAAACTTTGCCGAAGTTCTGTGCTCACTGTAAGGTTATCGGGCACATGGTGGAATCTTGTTCAAAAGTTTCAAATAAAGTTGGGGGTGATCATCCTCAAGTTAATGCGCCTGCTGTGGTCAACCGGTCGACCGATTTGGGCAACCGGTCGACCGCTTTGGGCAACCGGTCGACCGCTTTGGGAAACCGGTCGACCGCTATGGCCCGAAACTCCTTTCCAGTTGGGAATGATGTGATGGTTTCAGAGGAGGCTGTTTCCTTGGAAAACTCTTTAGGCTTGGCTGCTTCTTTGAATGTGGTGGGGCTGCAAGATCCCATGGCTTTTGAAGCTGTTACTCATGGCCGCCAGCCTTTGCCGAATTCCAGAATTAGGCAGCCGGATCCCATGGTTGAATCGGCCGCTGCTGACGACTGGCAGCCTGTGCGGAGAAAACATACCAGTAATAGGCAGCCTAAGTCTGGCTCTGGAAATCCTCAGAATTTGGCTCTCGGTAAAGCTAGCGCTGCTTTCAAAGGGAAGATGGTTGAGGCAGTTGAAAATGAGTCTATTGATGCTGACTTGATGGCTTCGGGCGGTATTGCTGCAGGTTCTTCAATGGTTGAGACAGTTGGTACTGTGACCGGTGGCTCTGGGTTACAGGATCGGAATTTGGGTTGTGCAGGTTTGGATGGTAAGCTGGTTGCTCCGCAAGTTTCAGCCGTATCAGTTTTGGGTCCGGGTTTGAGAGCAGCTCCGAAGGGTATGGTGGGTGCAAAAATGGCTCCGCAGCGTGCTAATGGCAGGATGCAGAACCCGAAGGGCTTCGGGCAAGGAGGGCACAAAGGAAAGGGTTTACAATCAAAATCTTATTTACCGCGTGGTCATGGTAGGAACCCTCCTACCACTACTGCCCCATGATGATTGTGAAATGCTGGAATGTTAGAGGGCTCAATAGTCCTCTAAAGCAGCATGAGGTGGTCAACCTCATGAAGAAATCCTCGGTTGATATTTGCGGGTTGTTGGAGTCTAAGCTGTCCTTGTCCAAGGTTTTGGCTCTTCAGAAATTTCGGCTCAAAAAATGGAGCTTTCTGACGAACACTGCTCAGTCTCCTATGGCCCGTATTGTGGTTTTTTGGAATCCCTCTTCAGTTTCGGTTGATATGGTTAGCAGCTCCTCCCAGGGCCTCCATGTTTGTGTCCGAAGCCTAGTGAGCCAATTCAGTTTTCATATCTCTTTTGTCTATGGGTTGCACACCATAGTGGCTAGAAGAGCTCTTTGGGACAGCCTGCGTAATTGGTGCCCCCCGGGTCCTTGGATGGTCTTAGGGGATTTCAACTCTCTCCTGTCTCAAGATGACAAGCTGCATGGTAGTGCGGTCTCCATGTATGAGACTGCTGATTTTAATAAATGCTGCCTTGATCTGGGCCTTTATGATCTCAACTACACTGGTTGTCACTTCTCATGGAGTAATGGTTCGGTCTGGAGTAAGCTGGACAGGGTCCTTGTTAACCCTCATTGGTCTTCTCTTCGTCGCACTGCCCATGTTCACTTCGGTAACCAAGGGGCCTTCTCGGATCATTCTCCAGTCTTGATTCGGCTTGATCCGCAAGCGGCAGGGAAGCGCAGTTTTAAATTCTTTAACATGTGGGCCTCTCATTCTGACTTTCTCCACACTGTCTCCGAAGGTTGGCAGCATGTAGTTATGGGTTCTCCTATGTTTTCTTTCTGCAAGAAGCTTAAGGGGTTGAAGCGTCCTCTGAAGCTTCTGAATGAGCTACATTTCAGTCATATTTCTGAGCGGGTCTCCCGTGCTGAAGCGGATTTGGATTTGCTGCAATCTGATCTTCATTTGGACCCTTCGAATCCCCAGCTTGTCCAGGAAGACAAGAAAATGCGTATTCAGCTCATTAATCTCAAATCTTCAGAAAAAATGTTCTTTGGGCAGAAGCTGAAGTGTGATTTTCTTAAGGAAAGTGATAGAGGCTCTCGTTTCTTTCATGCTTTGTTGAGCCAGAAGAATGGTAGAAGCTTCCTCCCGGCTATCCA
>JAOWLH010000061.1:855000-857500 GCA_027405865.1 Salix purpurea | reverse complement strand
TTTCCATTTCTCAGCTTCATCCTCCCTCCTCTCTCTGGTCCCTTTCCGTGCCAGACATGGCAAAACGGAAAGCCAAGAAGAAATCTCCTTCTTCTTCCACTCGCCCCCTCCTCCATGTCCAGTCAACCCTCCTGCTTCGGGTCCATCATTCCCCACCAAAAAACTTGCCCGTCACTCTTCCTTTCCCCCCCAATCCCGCTCCTTGGACCTTGTTTTTCCTTCCATGCAGCTCACAGGCCCCAATTGGCTGCCAGAATTGTGTTCAGCCCCAATCTCCCCGAACTTGGCTGCTGCGGGTGCAAGCCCCTCTTTGGCTGCTGCGGGTACAGCCCCCTATCTGGCTGCTGCGGATGCATCCCCCTCTCTGGCTGCTGCGTGTTCAGGCCCTTTTCGTGTTGGTGCTGATCAAGCTGTCTCCCCTCAGCAGTCTAGTCCACAACTTCAAGCCTCCGAGAGCTCTCCTACATTATCTATGTTGTTTGCTCCCGTTGAAGTGCCCAACCCCTTGGATTCTGGAAATTCATACTACTCAGATTCCAGCTCGCATTACGGGTCTCCTGCCTTTGCCACTTTAGAGCTCAATGCCCACCAACCTTCTCCGGCTTCCTCTGCTCCTGCAGTTGCCGAGGACCCTCTTGAAGCTCCAGCTGCCTCCCCTTCAGGTACTGCCAAATCTCCCCCCCTTGGCCCTTGGAAAAACCTGTTTGCTTCAAATCGAAGTCCCTCTAGTGGTACTCAGCTCATTCATTATTCTGAATTGACTGATTCTGCATCTTGTGATATATTGAATGATGATTTGGATTGTGCTTGTGATGTGTGGAAATCTTGTTTGATTGGGTATGTGTCGGGGAGATTTCCGAGTTTTAGAGCTCTTAAAAGCATGATAGTGAATACTTGGCATTGTGAAGCCACTTTGGATGTTCATGATTCTGGATGGTTGATTTACAAATTCCGTAACGAGGTTGATAAATTGGCTGTGTTGAAGGGAGGACCTTACCTTGTTTATGGTAGACCTTTAATCCTTAAGGAGATGCCTGAATTTTTTGATTTTAATGATGCTGAGATGTCCACGTTTCCCGTATGGATTATGTTGCCAAATCTTCCCCTTAGATGTTGGTCTTTGAAGTCTCTATCTAAGATTGCTAGTATGGTTGGGAAACCTCTGCAAAGCGATATGCTCACCTCCTCTATGTCTAGGCTTTCATATGCCCGTGTTTTGGTAGAGCTTGATCTTCGTAAACCTCTTTGGGAACATGTTGCTGTTAAGTTGCCAAATGGTGTGATTATTGATCAGCAGGTTATTTATGAGACTCTTCCGAAGTTCTGTACTCATTGTCATGTAATTGGGCATTATGTGGACTCTTGCTCCAAAACTCCTCGGAAAGTTGGGGTTAACAATTCTAAGGCTTCTGCTTCCCCTTCGCTCCCTTCTTCCCCTCTGGCCGAGAAGGCTGTGTTGCCCTCCGAAGAGACTGAATCAGTGCATATCTCGGTTCCTTTGGCTCCTCCTTTGTCTGTTGAGGGGCTGCAAGACCCTATGGTCTGTGAGGCTGCTGCTAGTGTCTATGATGGCAGCCCGTGCCAAAGAAGCATACTAGCAATAGGAAGCCTAAGATTGGCTCGGTTCCAGCTGATTTGGCTCTCGGCAAAGACAGCTCTGTTTCCAAAGGTAAATCGGTTGAGGCAGTAGGTATTGTGTCTGGTGGTGCTGAGTTGAAGGCTTTGGGTAAGGGTGTTGCAGGGTTGGACGACAAGCCGGTAGGGGCTGCACCACAAACTTCAGCCGCAGCAGACTTGGGTCCGGGTTTGAGAGCAGCTTCAAAGGGTATTTTGGGTGCTAAAATGGCTCCGCAGCATATTAATGACAGGATGCAGCATTTGAAGGGCTTCAGGCCAGGAGGGCACAAAGGGAAGGGTTTACAATTTAAATCATATTTATCACGCGGACATGGTAGGAACCTTCCTACCACTACTGCCCCATGATGATTGTTAAATGCTGGAATGTTAGAGGGCTTAATAGTCCTCTAAAGCAGCATGAGGTGGTCAACCTCATGAAAAAAATCCTCAGTTGATGTTTGTGGGTTGTTGGAGTCTAAGCTTTCCTTGTCCAAGGTTTCGGCTCTTCAGAAGTTTCGGCTTAAAAAGTGGAATTTTCTGACAAATGCTGCTCAGTCTCCTTTGGCCCGTATCGTGGTGTTTTGGAATCCCTCTACAGTTTCGGTTGATATGGTTAGCAGCTCCTCTCAGGGCCTCCATGTCTGCGTCCGAAGCCTTGTGAGTCAAATCAATTTTCACATTACTTTTGTCTATGGGTTGCATACCATAGTGGCAAGAAGAGCTCTTTGGGACAGCCTGCGTGATTGGAGCCCCCCAGGCCCTTGGATGGTCATAGGGGATTTCAATTCTCTTCTGTCTCAAGATGACAAGCTTCATGGAAGTGCTGTTTCCATGTATGAGACTACCGACTTTAATAAATGCTGTCTTGATCTAGGCCTTTATG
>JAOWLH010000061.1:835000-850000 GCA_027405865.1 Salix purpurea | reverse complement strand
GGTAGGACCCTTCCTACCAATCCTGCTTTATGATGATTGTCCACTGTTGGAATATTAGGGGGCTTAATAGCCCCCTAAAGCAGCATGAGGTTGTAAATCTCATGAAGAAAAAGAAAATTGATGTTTGTGGTTTGCTGGAAAATAAAATGTCTTCCTCTAAGGTTGAAGCTATGCAAAAGCTTAGACTGAAGCACTGGAAATTCTTAACTAATGCGGACATGTCCTCTGCAGCCAGAATTGTTGTTTTCTGGAATCCGTCTACTGTTATGGTGGATCTGGTTGATTGCTCATCCCAAGGTATCCATATTGCTCTTCGTTGTCTTGTCAGCCATATTAGCTTTCATGTGAGTTTTGTCTATGGTCTTCACACCATTGTTGCTAGAAGGGATTTATGGGATTCTCTCCGCAGATGGTCCCCCGCTTGTCCTTGGATGATCTTGGGCGATTTTAACTCTATCTTATCCCAGGATGATAAGTTGAATGGGAGTGTTGTTTCGGCTTATGAGACTGCCGATTTTCATAAATGCCACCTTGACTTGGGTTTGTGTGATCTTCCTTACACGGGGTGTCATTTCACTTGGTCCAATGGTTCTATCTAGAGCAAAATTGACAGGGTCATGGTTAATCCCCTTTGGTCTTCCCTTCACCAATCGGCTCATGTCCATTTTGGTAATCAAGGGGCCTTCTCTGATCATTCTTTTGCTACTGTTCGGATCAACCCTCAAGACAAGGGTCAGCGTAGCTTTAAATTTCTGAATATGTGGTCTACTCATTCTGACTTCTCCTCTATTGTTTCGGAGGGATGGAACATGGAAGTCTCGGGGTCTGCTATGTATTCTTTGTGTAAGAGGCTTAAGTCGCTGAAAGGGCCCCTTAAGCGTCTAAATGAGCAGCATTTCAGTCATATCTCCGAGAGGGTGTCTCTTGCTGATGCAGATTTGGATATTATTCAGACGGCTCTTCATGGTGATCCAAATAATCATTAGCTCGCTATTGAGGACAAGAGGCTTCGGTTGCATCTTCTTAGGCTTAAGTCGGCAGAAAAGCTGTTTTTTGGCCAAAAGCTTAAATGTGATTTTCTGAAGGACAGTGACAGAGGCACTAGTTTTTTTCATGCGATGATGAGTCAGAAGCACAGTCGCAGTTTCATCTCAGCTATTCATAGAGGGGATGGTTCTCTTACTTCCTCGGAGAGTGAGGTTGGTGCTGAGTTCGTCCAGTTTTTTCAGAACCTTTATGGGTCCTCTAGACCCACCTTGCCTCTGGATAATGATGTTGTTCTCCGCGGCCCGTGCCTTTCGAATAGCTCTAGTGAGATTCTCTTAGCCCCGGTCACTTGTGATATTGTTCGGAAAGCTTTGTTTGGTATTGGGAATGATAAAGCCTCGGGTCCGGATGGGTACACGGCTCACTTCTTCAAATCTGCTTGGTCGATTGTTGGAGAGGATTTTTGTGGGGCAGTTCAGGATTTTTTTCGGTCTGGGAAGTTGCTAAAGCAGATTAATCATGCTGTCATCTCGCTCATTCCTAAATCTGCCCATGTTGCCTCTCCTAGTGATTTTAGGTCTATCTCCTGCTGCAATGTGATCTATAAGGTCATCTCGAAAATTCTTGCTGATCGTCTGGCTCTTGTCCTGAAGGATATTATTAGTCCCATGCAGAATGCTTTTCTTGGGGGTCGGGCTATGACGGATAATATTAATCTTGTGCAAGAGTTGCTCCGGCAGTATGGTAGAAAGCGCACTTCTCCGAAAGCCCTCATGAAGATTGATTTTAGAAAGGCTTTTGACTCTGTCCAGTGGCCTTTTCTTCGCGATCTTCTTAAGCTTCTTGGTTTCCCTATGCAGTTTACTCACTTGGTTATGCAGTGTGTGGAGTCTACTTCCTTCTCGGTAGCGGTGAATGGCAATCTTTATGGCTTCTTCCAGGGTAAGAGTGGCATTCGGCAAGGTGACCCCCTATCTCCGTATCTCTTCATCACTTGCATGGAGTACTTCTCTCGTATGCTTAAGGGAGTTTCTAGGCAGCAGTCCTTTAATTTTCACCCTCGCTGCAAGCCCCATGAGATTTGCCATCTTGCGTTTGCGGATGATATTCTGCTTCTGGCTAGAGGTGATAAAGTTTCGATCACGGCTCTCCTTCGTCAGTTAGAGGTTTTTGGGCAGGTTTCTGGTTTGGAGATCAACCCTTCCAAATCCTCCATTTATTTTGGTGGGGTTGGTGCTGTCTTAAAGCAAGATATCCTGCAGGCCACGAACTTCTCAGAAGGATCTTTTCCTTTCAAATACTTGGGGGTTCCTCTCAGTCCTCATAGATTGTTGGTGTCCCAATATTTTCCTCTCATTCACAAGCTAGAAGCCACTGTTCAGAGTTGGATGGGTAAGCATCTCTCCTTGGCAGGGAGACTGGAGCTCTTGAGATCGGTTCTTTATGGGATGATTCAGTTCTGGCTTAGTATTTTCCCTCTTCCGGCTGTTATCAGGGACATTATCCGTATCTGCAGGAATTTTCTTTGGTCAGGTAAGGTAGATAAATATCACTCTGCTTTGGTTGCTTGGAAGACTGTTTGCTTGCCTAAGCAGGAAGGTGGGCTGGGGCTCTTTGATATAAAAGCCAGGAATCGCAGTTTCTTGATCAAGCATATTTGGAATATTCATTCGCAAGCGGATTCTTTATGGGTTAAGTGGATTAATCATTATTATCTGCCGGGCCAAACTATCTGGGATGCCCAAGCTTCGAAGATGGCTTCCCCTCTCTGGAAGATTCTGGTCTCTTTGAAAAATCAGCTTATTCAGGATTTTGGAAGTAGTTCATCTGCTACTGATATGTTGTCTTCTTGGAATTCGGGTGAAGGAACTCTCTCGGCAAAGGCTTATGATCATTTCAGGCCGAAGGGCAGAATCGTGCTTTGGGATAGGGTGGTGTGGGAGCAGTGGTCCTTGCCAAAGCATTGTTTTGTTTTGTGGCTTGCGGTGTTGGGTAAGCTCAGAACTAAAGATCGTCTTCTCTACATGTCAGCAGATTCTAGTTGTGTTTTCTGTAATCAGGATCAGGAATCCCATCGGCATTTGTTCTTCAGGTGCTCTTGGTCTTCTACTTTATGGAACAATATTGTTCAATGGCTTCATATTCATCACCGGATGGGCTCCATGTCTAGTGCTCTTCGGAGGCTTCGTCCGAAAAGGAAGCTAGTGTTCTCCAGGATGCGGAGAGCCTCTCTTGCCATTTCGGTTTACCTTATTTGGGAAGAGAGAAATAAAAGGGTTTTTGATAACTCTTTTTCATCGGTTGAGAAAGTTTTCAGGAGATTTCAGGTGCTGTTCTTCATGGTGTTCCACTTTCATGATAAAGACCATTTCTCTATCGATGTGGGCTGATTGGGTGTTTTTTTCTAGGAGAGTTTTGGCTCTTCTCTTCCTGGTTCGACGTCGGCTGAGGATCCCTTTCATGTTGGTGTTCCTTCAGTTTGGCTTGAGGAGTTCTTTTTGATGTTGCTTGTTTGTTATGGTTTTTCCTAGCCTCTCCCTATGTAGTTGGGTTGTGGGCAGGTTTTTGGTTTCTTGGTTTGTTGGCTTCGGGAGCATGTTCCCTTGTAAGCCTTCTTGTATATTCTTCTCTTTTGTTCCCCGCTGATCTTTTTCAGCTTGTTTCATTCTTTGATCTATAAATTCTTGCATTTGATCGAAAAAGAAAGAGCTCTCAGTAGTTAGGCGCTTGAGAGAGAAACTAGAGAGAGACGCTCTCTAGCCCCCCTCCCCCAACCAGCCCCGCTCATGCTCCCCCCCCCCCTTGCTGCTGGCCGGAGATGGCATCCTCCTCCCCATGAGGTTGCTGTTTCTAACCCCCCTAACCCCCTTCTTCTTCCTTCTCCTTCCCCTAGATTTTTTCACAGCCGCAAACAACCCCCTAATCCCAGCCATCGTCCTCATCCTCCCTCAGCCCCCTTTATTTCCCAGCCGCAAACAGCCCCCCACTGCTCCGAGCAACCCCAGCCTCTACTTGCCTGCCTCGCCAGCTTGTTTCTCCCCCACTGGCTGCGCCCTTCTTTGCGCCGCACGCCCTAACCCTAGCGCCGCCAGTCGCGCCCCTTCATCTCCCTATCGCTAGCGCGCCTTTGTGGGTTGCCCTAGCGCCGCCTGTGAGCCTCCTTCTCGCCTGCGTGCTAGCGAGCCCACTGCTCGCCTGCGTGCTAGCTCGCCTGCTTTCCTGCTCGCCTGCGTGCCCCCTGCTCGCCTGCGTGCCCCCTGCTCGCCTGCGTGCTAGCGTTCCCCCTGCTCGCCTGCGTGCTAGCGAGCCCCCTGCTCGCCTGCGTGCTAGCTAGCCTCTTGCTCGCCTGTGTGCTGTGTGCTCAGCAGCCAGCCTTCCCAACGCTGCGCCTGCCTCCCAGCCCGTAGCCTCTTGCTCGCCCGAGGCAGCTTCTCCGCGCCAGTCTGCAATGGCGAAAAAGAAGCATAAGAAGAAATCTCCCAACCAGAAAACACCTATGCCGGTTAAGGTAATTCTAGGGGTGGCTTCCCCAAGGAACTCTGTTTTGCTTCCCACCTCTCCTCAAACCCCCTTAACAGTGGAATCAGAATCTCCACCACCTCCCAAAGAAATTCCGAAGTTGAAAAAGCCATCCTGCTCCGAGGATGAGGATAATGAAGCCTGCTCCGAGAATGAGGATGATGAAGCCTCGGTAAAATCTTCTTCAGTTCAGACATCCTCTTCGTCGGAGGAATTTTCAGGTGAGGATGAGGTTGAGGAGGATTCGGCTGATGAGGAATCCTCTTCAAGTGAATCGGAGTCCAATGCTCACTACCATAAGGATGCAAACTCGGCTGTGAAACATGCTGTGAAGCCCTCTGAGCAGCCTGCCGTTAAATTTTCTGAGCAGCCAGCCGTGACATTGGATGAGCAGCCTGCCGAGCATGCTCCTACACAGTCTGCCAAGCAAGCTACTGAGCAGTCTGCCGAGGCACCTACTGATCAGCCAGCAGCGCAAGGTGAAGGTAACCAAATCTCTGCTCCTTTAGGACAGTGGAAGAACTTATTTGCATCTAATCGTAGCTCATCAAACTGTCCAAAATTGAAATTCTATGCTGAATTATCTGCCGCTGATGAGTGCACTTTGCTTGCGGAAGATTTGGATGTTAAATGTGCTTTGTGGAAAACTTGCTTAGTTGGTTATGTTTCGGGTAAGTTTCCTGGATATAAGGCTCTTAGTGCTGTCATTGATAATGAGTTCAACTGTGAGGCTGTTTTGACTCTTCATGAGTCCGGATGGTTGATTTATAAATTTAAGAATGAAGAAGATAAGCTTGTTGTTTTGCGGGGAGGTCCCTACCTTGTGTTTGGTAGACCTTTGATGTTGCGTGAGATGCCAGAATTCTTTAATTTCAACTCTTCGGAGATGTCTACCCTTCCGGTGTGGGTCAAATTGCCTAATCTTCCTTTGAGTTGCTGGTTGGAAATTTGTTTGTCTAAGATTGCTAGTGTTATTGGGAATCCTATTCAATGTGATATGCTTACATCTTCTATGACTCGGCTGTATTATGCGCGCGTCTTAGTTGAAATTGATCTTCGTAAGAAATTGCGTGAATATGTTAAGGTTTGTTTGCCGAATGGTGAGGTGATTGAGCAACAGATCATATATGAAACTCTTCCGAAATTCTGCTCCCATTGTAATGTTATTGGTCAGTTGGTCGAAACTTGTACTAAGTTTGCTAAGAGAAACAATGCTTCAGCTGCTACTGTTGTAGGGGGGCAGGTCTCGGTTCCTAAGGGTGTTGGGGTGAAGGATGTCTTGCCCACTGAAGAGGTTAATGCTGAAGGTAAATGGGAAACAGTTAAGAAAAGGCATAGAAGTAACTGGCATCCCAAAAAAACCGTGGCTGAAAATGTGAGAGGTGTGGCAGCCAAGGCAGCGAGTGGTATGGTTGATGTCGTAGCTGACTCTATGCCGGGGAGTAGTGTGGCAGCCAGTGCAGCAAATGTTGTGTCTAACGGGGCAGGAAGTGGTGTGGCAGCCAAGGTTGTGAATGGTATGGAAGGCTTAAAAGCAGGCACGCCCCCTGTGCAAAATGTGCCTCCTAAAGCTGTGAATGGCGTGACAGGCAAATCTGCTAGTGTGATGGACGCGGGTGAAGTAAGTGTATCTATTGTTGGTGAACAATCTGGGACTGTGAAGGGCGCGGCTGGTGTTAAATCAAACAGAGCTATGCGGGACATTACAGACAAGGCTGCTGGGGTTGATCCCCTTGTGGCTGCATGGGCAGTTTCCGGTATCACGGTGGGGGCTGATTCTAGTGTTGCTAATGGGGCTGATATTATTGATTCGGCTGTAGCTAATGAAACCGAGATTGTTGGGACAGCAGTGGTGGCTTCGGTTGAGCCCATCCTTGGGGCCAATGATAGGCCAAAAATTCATGCAAACCGAAATAGCAACAAAGGGAAGCATAGTGTGGAAGAAGTTAAAGGAGTTACTACTAGAAAGGGATTGAAATCTAAAGCTTCGTCTGGCGGACATGGTAGGACCCTCCCTACCAATCCTGCATTTTAATGATTGTCCACTGTTGGAATGTTAGGGGGCTTAATAGCCCTCTAAAGCAGCATGAGGTTGTCAATCTCATGAAGAAAAAGAAAATTGATGTTTGTGGTTTGCTGGAGAATAAAATGTCTTCTTCTAAGGTTGAAGCTATGCAAAAGCTTAGACTGAAGCACTGGAATTTCTTGACTAATGCGGACATGTCTTCCTCAGCTAGAATTGTTGTTTTCTGGAACCCGTCTACTGTTATGGTGGATCTTGCTGACTGCTCCTCCCAAGGTATCCATGTTACTCTTTGCTGCCTTGTCAGTCATATCAGTTTTCATGTGAGCTTTGTCTATGGTCTTCACACTATTGTTGCTAGGAGGGATTTATGGGATTCCCTCCGTAGATGGTCCCCCGCTTGTCCTTGGATGATTTTGGGTGATTTTAACTCTATTTTGTCCCAGGATGATAAGTTGAATGGGAGTGCTGTTTCTGCTTATGAGACTGCTGATTTTCATAAATGCCATCTGGACTTGGGTTTGTGTGATCTTCCTTACACGGGCTGTCATTACACTTGGTCCAATGGCTCTATCTGGAGCAAAATTGACAGGGTCATGGTCAATCCCCTTTGGTCTTCCCTTCACCAATCAGCTCATGTCCACTTTGGTAATCAAGGGGCTTTCTCCGATCATTCTTTTGCTACTGTTCGGATCAATCCTCAGGACAAGGGTCAGCGTAGCTTTAAATTCCTGAATATGTGGTCTACTCATGCCGATTTCTCCTCTACTGTTTCTGAGGGATGGAAAATGGACGTCTCGGGGTCTGCTATGTTTTCTTTGTGCAAGAGGCTTAAGTCGCTAAAAGGTCCTCTTAAGCGTCTTAATGAGCAGCATTTCAGTCATATCTCCGAGAGGGTGTCTCGTGCTAATGCGGATTTGGATATTATTCAGACAGCTCTTCATGGTGATCCAAATAATCATCAGCTCGCTCTTGAGGATAAGAGGCTCCGATTGCATCTTCTTAGGCTTAAGTCAGCAGAAAAGCTGTTTTTTGGCCAAAAGCTTAAATGTGATTTTCTGAAGGACAGTGACAGAGGCACTAGCTTCTTTCATGCAATGATGAGTCAGAAGCATAGTCGCAGTTTCATCTCAGCTATTCATAGAGGGGATGGTTCTCTTACTTCATCAGAGAGTGAGGTTGGTGCTGAGTTCGTGCAGTTTTTCTAGAACCTTTATGGGTCCTCTAAACCCACCTTGCCTCTGGATAATGATGTTGTTCTCCGCGGTCCGTGCCTTCCAAATACCTCTAGTGAGATTCTCTTAGCTCCTGTCACTTGTGATATTGTTCGGAAAGCCTTGTTTGGTATTGGGAATGATAAGGCCCCAGGTCCGGATGGTTACACGGCTCACTTCTTCAAATCTTCTTGGTCGATTGTTGGAGAGGATTTTTGTGGGGCAGTTCAGGATTTTTTTCGGTCTGGGAAGTTGCTAAAGCAGATTAATCATGCTGTCATCTCGCTCATTCCTAAATCTGCCCATGCTGCCTCTCCGGGTGATTTTAGGCCTATCTCCTGCTGCAATATGATCTATAAGGTCATCTCGAAAATTCTTGCTGATCGTCTGGCTCTTGTCTTGAAGGATATTATTAGCCCCATGCAGAATGCTTTTCTTGGGGGTCGGGCTATGACGGATAATATCAATCTTGTGCAAGAGTTACTCAAGCAGTATGGCAGGAAGCGCACCTCCCCAAAAGCCCTCATGAAGATTGATTTTAGAAAGGCTTTTGACTCTATCCAGTGGCCTTTTCTTCGCGATCTTCTTAAGCTTCTTGGTTTCCCTATGCAGTTCACTCACTGGGTCATGTAGTGTGTTGAGTCTACTTCCTTCTCAGTAGCGGTGAATGGCAATCTTTATGGCTTCTTCCTGGGTAAGAGTGGTATTCGGCAAGGTGACCCCCTTTCTCCATATCTCTTCATCACTTGCATGAAATACTTCTCCCGTATGCTTAAGGGAGTTTCTAGGCAGCAGTCTTTTAATTTCCACCCTCGCTGCAAGCCTCTTGATATTTGCCATCTTGCGTTTGCTGATGATATTCTGCTTCTGGCTAGAGGTGATAAAGTCTCGATCACGGCTCTCCTTCATCAGTTAGAGGTTTTTGGGCAGGTTTCTGGTTTGGAGATTAACCCTTCCGAATCCTCCATTTATTTTGGTGGGGTTGGTGCTATTTTGAAGCAAGATATCCTGCAGGCCACGAACTTCTCGGAAGGATCTTTTCCTTTCAAATACTTGGGGGTTCCTCTTAGTCCTCACAGATTGCTGGTTTCCCAGTATTTTCCTCTCATTCACAAGCTGGAAGCCACAGTCCAGAGTTGGATGGGCAAGCATCTTTCCTTTGCAGGAAGATTGGAGCTTTTGAGATCGGTTCTCTATGGGATGATTCAGTTTTGGCTTAGTATATTCCCTCTTCCGAATGCTGTTATTAGGGACATTATTCGTATCTGCAGGAATTTTCTTTGGTCGGGTTTGATGGATAAGTCTCACTCTGCTTTGGTTGCTTGGAAATCTGTTTGCTTGCCTAAGCAGGAGGTGGGCTGGGGCTCTTTGATATAAAAGCCAGGAATCGCAGTTTCTTGATCAAGCATATTTGGAATATTCATCTGCAAGCGGATTCCTTATGGGTTAAGTGGATTAATCATTATTATCTGCCGGGCCAATCTATTTGGGATGCCCAAGCTTCGAAGATGGCTTCCCCCCTCTAGAAGGTTTTGGTCTCTTTGAAAAATCAGATTATCCAGGATTTTGGTAGTAGTTCATCAGCTACTGCTACATTGTTTTCTTGGAATACGGGGAAAGGGACTCTCTCGGCAAAGGCTTATGATCATTTCAGGCCGAAGGGCAGAATTGTGCTTTGGGATAGGGTGGTGTGGGAGCAGTGGTCTTTGCCGAAACATCGTTTTGTTTTGTGGCTTGCAGTGTTGGGTAAGCTAAGAACTAAAGATCGTCTTGTATACATGTCAGCAGACTCTAGTTGTGTTTTCTGTAATCAGGATCAGGAATCCCATCGGCATTTGTTCTTCAAGTGTTCTTGGTCTTCTGCTTTGTGGAACAATATTGTTCAATGGCTTCATATTCATCACCGGATGGGCTCCCTGTCTAGTGCTCTTCGGAGGCTTCGTCCGAAAAGGAAGCTAGTGCTCTCTAGGATGTGGAGAGCCTCTCTTGCCATTTCGTTCTACCTTATTTGGGAAGAGAGAAATAAAAGGGTTTTGATAACTCTTTTTCTTCGGTTGAGAAAGTTTTCAGGAGATTCTAGGTTCTGTTCTTCACGGTGTTCCACTTTCATGATAAAGACCATTTCTCTATCGATGTGGGCTGATTGGGTGTTTTTTCTAGGAGAGTTTTGGCTCTTCTCTTCCTGGTTCGACGTCGGCTAAGGATCCCTTTCTTTTTGGTGTTCTTTCAGTTTGGCTTGAGGAGTTATTTTTGATGTTGCTTGTTTATTGTGGTTTATCCTAGCCTCTCCCTATGTAGTTGGGTTGTGGGCAGGATTTTGGTTTTTTGTTTTGTTGGCTTCAGGAGCATGTTCCCTTGTAAGCCTTCTTGTATATTCTTCTTTTTTGTTCCCCGCTGATCTTTTTCAGCTTGTTTAATTCTTTGATCTATATATCTTGCATTTGATCGAAAAAAAAGAAAGAGCTCTCAGTTCAGTGCTCTTAGTCTCAGTGCGCTTGAGAGAGAAACTAGAGAGAGACGCTCTCTAGCCCCCCTCCCCCAACCCCCCCTCCCTTGGTCGCCCCCCCCCCCCCCCCTTTGCTGGTCGGAGATGGCAGCCTCCTCATCGTGAGGTTGCCGTTTCCCACCACCCCTTGCTTCCCCTTGCCTCCTTCTCCTTCGTCCCGTCGCCCTAGCCCCCCTCCCAGCCGCCACCAAAATAACCCAAACCAGCCGCCACAAAACCTCCCCCTCGCAGCCTTCGTCTCCAGCCATCCTGCTCGGAGCAGCGCTCCAGGCCTTGCTCGTGTGCCTCCTGCTCGCCAGCCAGCCGTCTGCCTGGTTTCTCCCCCTCTGGCGGTGCCCCCAACCCTAGCGCGCCCCTGCCAGTCGCGTGTTGTCCCTGGCGGCGCATCCTTGCACGCCCTAACCCTAGCGCGCCTCCTGCCAGCCGCGCCCCTTCGTCTGCCTGCTGTTACTCTAGCGCTCCAGCTGCTAGAGCGCTGCCTGCGTGCTAGTGAGCCCGAGCCCCCTGCTCACCTGCGTGCTAGCGAGCCCCCTGCTCGCCTGCGTGCCCCCTGCTCGCCTGCGTGCTAGCGAGCCCCCTGCTCGCCTGAGTGCTTGTTAGCCTCTTGCTCGCCTGTGTGCTGTGTGCTCAGCTGCCAGCCTTCCCAATGCTGCCCCCCAGCCCGTAGCCTCTTGCTCGCCCGAGGCAGCTTCTCCATGCCAATCTGCAATGGCGAAAAAGAAGCATAAGAAGAAATCTCCCAACCAGAAAACACCTATGCCGGTTAAGGTAATTCTAGGCGTGGCTTCCCCAAGGAACTCTGTTTTGCTTCCCACCTCCCCTCAAACCCCCTTAACCGTGGAATCAGAATCTCCACCACCTCCCAAAGAAATTCTGAAGTTGAAAAAGCCATCCTGTTCCGAGGATGAGGATGATGAAGCCTGCTCCGAGAATGAGGATGATGAAGCCTCGGTAAAATCTTCTTCAGCTCAGACTTCCTCTTCGTCGGAGGAATTTTCAGGTGAGGATGAGGTTGAGGAGGATTCGGCTGATGAGGAATCCTCTTCAAGTGAATCGGAGTCCAATGTTCACTACCATAAGGATGCAAACTCTGCTGTGAAACATGCTGTGAAGCCCTCCGAGCTGCCTACCGTTAAATCTTCCGAGCAGCTAGCCGTGACTTTGGATGAGCAGCCTGTCGAGCATGCTCCTAAACAGCCTGCCAAGCAAGCTACTGAGCAATCTACCGAGGCACCTACTGATCAGCCAGCAGCGCAAGGTGAAGGTAACCAAATCTCTGCTACAGTGGAAGAACTTATTTGCATCTAATCGTAGCTCATCAAACTGTCCAAAATTGAAATTCTATGCTGAATTATCTGCTGCTGATGAGTGCACTTTGCTTGCGGAAGATTTGGATGTTAAATGTGCTATGTGGAAAACTTGCTTAATTGGTTATGTTTCGGGTAAGTGTCCTGGATACAAGGCTCTTAGTGCTGTCATTGATAATGAGTTCAATTGTGAGGCTGTTTTGACTCTTCATGAGTCCGGATGGTTGATTTATAAATTTAAGAATGAAGAAGATAAGCTTGCTGTTTTGCGGGGAGGTCCCTACCTTGTGTTTGGTAGACCTTTGATGTTGCGTGAGATGCCAGAATTCTTTAATTTCAACTCTTCGGAGATGTCTACCCTTCCGGTGTGGGTCAAATTGCCTAATCTTCCTTTGAGTTGCTGGTCGGAAATTTGTTTGTCTAAGATTGCTAGTGTTATTGGTAATCCTATTCAATGTGATATGCTTACATCTTCTATGACTCGACTGTCTTATGCGCGTGTCTTAGTTGAAATTGATCTTCGTAAGAAATTGCATGAATATGTTAAGGTTTGTTTGCCGAATGGTGAGGTGATTGAGCAACAAATCATATATGAAACTCTTCCGAAATTCTGCTGCCATTGTAATGTTATTGGTCACTTGGTGGAAAGTTGTACTAAGTTTGCTAGGAAAAGCAATGCTTCAGTTGTTAATGTTGTTGGGGGGCAGGTCTCGGTTCCTAAGGGTGTTAGGGAGAAGAATGTTTTGCCCACTGAAAATGTTAGTGCAGAAGGTAAATGGGAAACAGTGAATAAAAAACATAGAAGTAACTGGCGTCCCAAAAAGACCATGGCAGAAAATGTGAGAGGTGTGGCAGCCAAGGCTGCGAGTGGGGTGGCAGCTAGGGCTGCGAGTGGTATGGTAGATGCTGTAGCTGACACTATGCCGGGGAGTAGTGTGGCAGCCAGTGCTACAAATGTTGTCTCTAACGGGGCAGTGAGTGGTGTGGCAGCCAAGGCTGCGAATGGTGTGAATGGTAAATCAGCTAGTGCGATGGGCGTGGGTGAAGAAAATGCGTCTGTTGTTGGTGTGCCATCCGGGGCTGTGAAGGGCGCGGCTGATGTAAAATCAGACATAGCTATGCGGGGCATTTCAAACAAGGCTGCTGGGGTTGATCTCCTTGTGGCTGCATGGGCTGTTTCTGGCATCACGGTGGGGGCTGATTCTGGTGTCACTAATGGGGCGGATTTTGTTGATTCGGCAGTGGTTAATGAAACTGAGATTGTTGGGACAACAGTGGTGGCTTCGGTTGAATCCCCCCTTGGGACCAATGGTAAGCCAAAAAATAATGCAAACCGAAATAGCAGCAAAGGGAAGCTTATTGTGGAAGAGGTTAAAGGAGTTACTACTAGAAAGAAATCCAAATCTTCTTCTAGCGGACATGGTAGGACCCTTCCTACCAATCCTGCTTTACTATGATTGTCCACTGTTGGAATATTAGGGGGCTTAATAGCCCCCTAAAGCAGCATGAGGTTGTAAATCTCATGAAGAAAAAGAAAATTGATGTTTGTGGTTTGCTGGAAAATAAAATGTCTTCCTCTAAGGTTGAAGCTATGCAAAAGCTTAGACTGAAGCACTGGAAATTCTTAACTAATGCGGACATGTCCTCTTCAGCCAGAATTGTTGTTTTCTGGAATCCGTCTACTGTTATGGTGGATTTGGTTGATTGCTCTTCCCAAGGTATCCATGTTGTTCTTCGTTGCCTTGTCAGCCATATTAGCTTTCATGTGAGTTTTGTCTATGGTCTTCACACCATTGTTGCTAGAAGGGATTTATGGGATTCTCTCCGCAGATGGTCCCCCGCTTGTCCTTGGATGATCTTGGGCGATTTTAACTTTATCTTATCCCAGGATAATAAGTTGAATGGGAGTGCTGTTTCGGCTTATGAGACTGCCGATTTTCATAAATGCCACCTTGACTTGGGTTTGTGTGATCTTCCTTACACGGGTTGTCATTTCACTTGGTCCAATGGTTCTATCTGGAGCAAAATTGACAGGGTCATGGTTAATCCCCTCTGGTCTTCCCTTCACCAATCGGCTCATGTCCATTTTGGTAATCAAGGGGCCTTCTCTGATCATTCGTTTGCTACTGTTCGGATCAACCCTCAAGACAAGGGTCAGCGTAGCTTTAAATTTCTGAATATGTGGTCTACTCATGCTGACTTCTCCTCTACTGTTTCGGAGGGATGGAACATGGAAGTCTCGGGGTCTGCTATGTATTCTTTGTGTAAGAGGCTTAAGTCGCTGAAAGGGCCCCTTAAGCGTCTTAATGAGCAGTATTTCAGTCATATCTCCGAGAGGGTGTCTCGTGCTGATGAAGATTGATTTTAGAAAGGCTTTTGACTCTGTCCAGTGGCCTTTTCTTCGCGATCTTCTTAAGCTTCTTGGTTTCCCTATGCAGTTTACTCACTTGGTTATGCAGTGTGTGGAGTCCACTTCCTTCTCGGTAGCGGTGAATGGCAATCTTTATGGCTTCTTCCAGGGTAAGAGTGGTATTCGGCAAGGTGACCCCCTATCTCCGTATCTCTTCATCACTTGCATGGAGTACTTCTCTCGTATGCTTAAGGGAGTTTCTAGGTAGCAGTCCTTTAATTTTCACCCTCGCTGCAAGCCCCATGAGATTTGCCATCTTGCGTTTGCGGATGATATTCTGCTTCTGGCTAGAGGTGATAAAGTTTCGATCACGGCTCTCCTTCGTCAGTTAGAGGTTTTTGGGCAGGTTTCTGGTTTGGAGATCAACCCTTCCAAATCCTCCATTTATTTTGGTGGGGTTGGTGCTGTCTTAAAGCAAGATATCCTGCAGGCCACGAACTTCTCAGAAGGATCTTTTCCTTTCAAATACTTGGGGGTTCCTCTCAGTCCTCATAGATTGTTGGTGTCCCAATATTTTCCTCTCATTCACAAGCTGGAAGCCACTGTTCAGAGTTGGATGGGTAAGCATCTCTCCTTCGCAGGGAGACTGGAGCTCTTGAGATCAGTTCTTTATGGGATGATTCAGTTCTGGCTTAGTATTCTCCCTCTTCCGGATGCTGTTATCAGGGACATTATCCGTATCTGCAGGAATTTTCTTTGGTCAGGTAAGGTAGATAAATCTCACTCTACTTTGGTTGCTTGGAAGACTGTTTGCTTGCCTAAGCAGGAAGGTGGGCTGGGGCTCTTTGATATAAAAGCCAGGAATCGCAGTTTCTTGATCAAGCATATTTGGAATATTCATTCGCAAGCGAATTCTTTATGGGTTAAGTGGATTAATCATTATTATCTGCCGGGCCAAACTATCTGGGATGCCCAAGCTTCGAAGATGGCTTCCCCTCTCTGGAAGATTCTGGTCTCTTTGAAAAATCATTCTGGTTTCTCAGGCTCCCTCTCCGGAATCGAACCCTAATTCTCCGTCACCCGTCACCACCATG
>JAOWLH010000061.1:825000-830000 GCA_027405865.1 Salix purpurea | reverse complement strand
GCCGTTTTGGATGTGCATGATTCGGGATGGTTGATATATAAATTCTGTAATGAGGTTAATAGATTGGCTGTTTTAAAGGGAGGACCCTATCTTGTTTTTGGCAGACCTCTAATTCTTAAGGAGATGCCTGAGTTTTTTGATTTTAATCCTGCTGAAATGTCCATTGTTCCTGTTTGGATCAAGTTGCCTAACCTCCCCCTTAGATGTTGGTCATTGAAATCTCTATCTAAGCTTGCTAGTATTGTTGGGAAGCCTTTGCAAAGTGATATGCTCACCTCTTCTATGTCTCGGCTTTCATATGCCCGCGTTTTGGTTGAGCTTGATCTTCGTAAACCTTTGCGTGAACATATAGCTATCAAGTTGCCAAATGGTGAGATTATTGATCAACAGGTTATTTATGAGACACTGCCGAAGTTCTGCTCTCACTGTCATGTTATTGGGCATACTGTGGACTCTTGCTCCAAAGTTCCACGGAAAGTGGGGGTTAACAAGTCTCAAGCTTCTGCTGCTCCAATGCCTCCTACATCCTTCTCGGCCGAGAAAGCAGTGTTGTCCTCAGAAGGGACTGAATCAGTTCATACCTCTGTTGCCTTGGCTCCAACTTTGGCTGATACGGGGATGCAAGATCCCATGGTCTGTGAGGCTGCGTCTTGTATCCATGACTGGCAGCCCGTTCCAAAGAAGCATACCAGTAACAGGCAGCCTAAGATCAGTTCGGTTCTAGCAGATTTGGATCTCCGGAAGGGTAAATCAGTTGCGATAGTTGGTAATGCTACTGGTGGCACAGACTTGTCGGTTTTGGGTGGTACTACAGCAGGCTCTGCAAGGGTTATGGGTGGTGTGGGATCGACTGGCCAGTTGGTAGGTGCTGATCCGCAAGTTTCAGGTGCTGTAGTTTTGGGTCCGGGCTTAAAACTAGGATCCAAGGGTGTTTTGGGTGGTGCTCCAATAGTTCCGCCGCGTGTTAATGGCCGGGTCCAGTCTTTGAAGGGCTTCGAGCAAGGAAGGCATACAGAGAAGGGTTTGCAATCTAATTCTCAGTTATCTCGCGGACATGGTAGGAACCTTCCTACCACTACTGCCCCATGATGATTGTTAAATGCTGGAATGTTAGGGGGCTCAATAGTCCTCTAAAGCAGCATGAGGTGGTCAACCTCATGAAGAAATCTTCTGTTGATGTTTGCGGGCTATTGGAGTCTAAGCTTTCCTTGTCTAAGGTTATGGTTCTTCAGAAGTTTCGGCTCAAGAAGTGGAATTTTCTGACGAATGCTGCTCAGTCTTCTATGGTCCGTATTGTTATTTTTTGGAATCCCTCTACAGTTTCAGTGGATATGGTTAGCAGCTCCCCTCAGGGTCTCCATGTCTGCGCCCGAAGTCTTGTGAGTCAAATCTCTTTCCACATTACTTTTGTGTATGGGTTACATACCATTATTGCTCGAAGATCTCTTTGGGACAGCCTACGTGCTTGGTGCCCCCCGGGCCCTTGGATGATCTTAGGAGATTTTAATTCTCTTTTATCTCAGGATGATAAGTTGAACGGTAGTGTTGTTTCCATGTATGAGACTGCCGACTTTCATCAATGTTGCCTTGATTTGGGATTATATGACCTAAATTATACTGGGTTCCATTTCACTTGGAGCAATGGTTCGGTTTGAAGTAAATTGGATAGGGTCCTTGCCAATCCTTCTTGGGCTTCTCTCTGCTGGGTTGCTCATGTGCATTTTGGTAATCAAGGGGCTTTCTCGGATCATTCTCCAGTTTTGGTTCGGCTTGACCCCCAGGTTTCCGGGCGGCGCAGCTTCAAGTTTTTTAATATGTGGGCCTCTCATTCTGATTTTCTCCACACTGTCTCCGAGAGTTGGCAGTTTGCCGGATCGGGTTCTCCTATGTTTTCCCTTTGCAAGAAGCTAAAGGGGTTGAAGCGTCCGCTTAAGCTGCTGAATAGGCTTCATTTCAGTCATATCTCCGAGCGAGTCTCTCGGGCGGAATCGGATTTGGATCTGCTGCAATCTGCGCTTCACTTGGACCCATCTAATTCTCAGCTTGTGCAGGAAGATAAGAAAATGCGCATTCAGCTCATTAACCTCAAATCTTCCGAAAAAATGTTCTTTGGGCAGAAGCTGAAGTGTGATTTCCTCAAGGAAAGTGATAAAGGCTCCCGGTTTTTCCATACTTTGTTGAGTCAAAAGAATAGCAGAAACTTCCTCCCGGCTATCCAGAAGTCTGATGGTTCTCTTTCCGTCTCGGAGAAGGAGGTTGGGGCAGAGTTTGTGGATTTCTTTATGAAGCTATATGGTTCCTCGAAGCCTACTTTGCCTTTGGATCGAGATATTGTCGGCCTTGGTCCTCGTCTCTCTGACTTTGATTGTGGGCTCCTTTCAGAGCCTTTCTCCAATGATGATATTAAGGCCGCTTTATTTGGGATTGATATTAATAAGGCCCCGGGTCCAGATGGTTTCTCCTCTCTCTTCTTTAAATCAGCTTGGTCTGTTGTTGGTGAAGATTTCTGTGCTGCGGTTCAGGATTTCTTTGCCTCCGAGAAGATGTTGAAGCAGATTAACCACTCGGTTATCTCTCTTATTCCTAAATCTGCTCATGCTTCCTCCCCTTGTGATTTCAGGCCCATCTCTTGCTGCAATGTGGTCTACAAGGTCATCTCCAAGCTTCTTGCTGGTCGGTTGGCTGTTGCCTTGGGCAGTATCATCAGTCCATTGCAGAATGCTTTCTTGGGTGGAAGAGCTATGGTGGATAACATAAATCTTGTGCAGGAGCTTCTTCGTCAGTATGGCAGAAAGAGAACCTCTCCTAAGTCCCTCCTGAAGATTGACTTTAAGAAAGCTTTTGACTCTGTTCAGTGGCGGTTTCTTCGGGATCTCTTGCTCTCACTGGGGTTTCCCTCTGGTTTTGTCCATCTGATTATGCAGTGTATGGAAACTTCTTCTTTCTCTGTAGCCGTTAATGGGAATCTTTATGGCTTCTTTCCAGGGAAAAGCGGCATTAGGCAGGGTGATCCCCTCTCCCCCTATCTTTTCATCACCTGGATGGAGTACTTCTCCCGGTTGCTTTCCAAGGCTTCCCAGCAGTCTCCTTTCAAGTTCTATCCGCAGTGTGCGCCCCAAGGCATCAATCATCTTGCTTTTGCGGATGATGTTCTTTTATTGGCTAGGGGGGACAAGCCATCCATCCTCTCTCTTCTGGATCAGTTGAGGCTCTTTGGGAGTGTTTCTGGTTTGGAGATTAACCCCTCTAAATCCTCTATTTTTTTCGGCGGAGTCCCAGATAGTGTGAGGCAGGAGATTATCTTGGAATCTGGTTTCAGTGCTGGCACCTTTCCTTTCAAATACCTAGGAGTGCCTCTGAGCCCTCATCGCCTCTTGGTTAGTCAGTTTTCTCCTCTCCTTCGCAAGCTAGAATCTGCGGTTCAGAGTTGGATTGGAAAGCACCTTTCTTTTGCTGGTAGGCTTAAGCTCCTGCGCTCTGTCTTGTATGGCATGGTTCAGTTTTGGCTCTGTATTTTCCCTATCCCAGATACAGTCATCTTACAGATAGTTCGAATATGCCAGAATTTTCTGTGGTCGGGTACTGCCCAGAAGTCTCACTCAACTTTAGTTGCTTGGAAGTCTGTCTGCATGCCTAAAAAGGAAGGGGGCCTTGGGTTGTTTGACATTAAAGCTCGCAATAAGAGTTTTCTTGTCAAACACATTTGGAACATTCATCGCGAGGCCGATTCTCTTTGGGTAAAATGGATCCACCATTTTTTCCTCCCAAACCTCTCCATTTGGGATGCGCAAGCTGTGAAGACTTCCTCCCCTCTTTGGAAAGCCTTGGTCTCTCTCAAAAACAGTCTTCTAGCCGACTTTGGGGGCCGCTCTCCTGCTGTGGATGCTATGGCTAATTGGAATGTTGAGGTTAGTGGTTTTTCTGCTAATGCTTATGATCACTTTCGGGTTAAAGGCAGGAATATCAGTTGCGATTCGGTGGTTTGGGAGAGCTGGTCTCTTCCGAAGCATTCTTTTGTGCTGTGGCTTGCGGTGTTAGGGAAGCTGCGTACTAAGGACCGGCTGCACTTCGTCCCTGCTGATCTTAACTGTGTCTTCTGTAGGCAGGACCAGGAATCCCATTGCCACCTTTTCTTTCGGTGCCCTTGGACTTCATCTTTTTGGGGAAGGATTGTCCGTTGGCTTCACCTTCCTCGGCAGTTACCTACCCTCTCTAGTGCCATTCGATGGCTGGCCCCAAAGAAGAAAAGCATGGTTCATAAGATGAGAAGAGCCTCTCTTAGTATTGCTGTTTACTTGCTTTGGGAGGAAAGGAATAAAAGGCTGTTTGACAATTCTGTGCAGTCTATTGATAGGCTCTTCCGGAGATTTCAGGTCCTCTTCTACACAGTGTACCATTTCCATGGTAAAGATCACTTCGCAATTGATGTTGGCTGAGCTGCCTGCTGAGCTGTGGGTTAGGTAGTTTGATTTAGGCTGCCTGTTGTTTTTGCTTTAGTTTTAGCTCGGTTGTGAGCTTGCTTTTCTTGCTTTGGCTTGAGGGTCCTGTCCTCGGGTCTTTGTTCTTGCTGGTTGGGAGCATGTTCCCTTCCAAGCCTCTCCCCTGTATTTCCAATTTTGTTTCCTTTCGGTCTTAATATACTTATATTTGACCAAAAAAAGAAAGAGCTCTCAGTCTGTCAATCCTTACTATGTCTGGACCTGGTAAGTTTCCCCGTGTTGAGTCAAATTAAGCCGCAGGCTCCACTCCTGGTTGTGCCCTTCCGTCAATTCCTTTAAGTTTCAGCCTTGCGACCATACTCCCCCCAGAACCCAAAAACTTTGATTTCTCATAAGCTGCTGGCGGAGTCCTAAAAGCAACATCCGCCAATCCCTGGTCGGCATCGTTTATGGTTGAGACTAGGACGGTATCTGATCGTCTTCGAGCCCCCAACTTTCGTTCTTGATTAATGAAAACATCCTTGGCAAATGTTTTCGCAGTTGTTTGTCTTTCATAAATCC